>JANSTT010016869.1:0-19568 GCA_026745375.1 Platyura marginata | reverse complement strand
AATTTTCGAACTCACAGATGACTTTTCGAAAATAAAGGTCATATGACCATAGTCACGAGAAACAGAATCTGGGTGCTAGGCAGGGTTGTTAAAATAACAAATGATCGATAAAATACAAAATTTATGTTATTAGTAACAAATGTAGGTATATGTTACACGACAAAAATCAAGTTACATTTGTTACATGTATTTTTTACCAAAATTGGTATTTATTTTTCGAACCCAATGGTTGTCACCAATTCGCCATTCTTCAATATTCCGATACAATTCTGAATGTCTTGTGGTGAAGTTATTTCATGCATCTGTCAAACTGAATTGGACGGAATCGTATTAGTTTGTTACATTTGTTAAAATTTTTTTCATTTATTACCAGTTTGGTAACAAATGTAATAAATTCGAAAAAAAGTGTTACTTTAGTAACCCTGGTTGTGGGGATCATCAAATATAATTTCTTTTTGCACAAAATTTTAAACGTAAGATTTTTAAGCAATAACACAAGTTTTCCGCCCTTAGGGCTTTGGTAAATCTAAAAATCTCCATATTAAAAAAAAATCCACCCTAATTGTACTGTACATATACATACTGAATGCAAAGGAGTTATAAATCTCTGTTTACATTTATATACTAAATAACTTTATGACGCTAATTTTCCTGTGTGCGCGCATAAGTATAAAATCGCTAAACTTAATAAAGCCTCACGTTTATAATACATATGTACAAAACATATAAGCATTTATTGTATATATATATATATATGTATATATTATATGTGTGTGTGTGCAATATGAAATTGGAAAATTCTCTGTAAACAGCTTAATATTCCTTCTTTTGTAACGTAAATTGCTCATAAAATGTTTTCACTATGTGCCGTAATGTAATGTGCATTATCCTTCATCATAAAGAGCCTCGGGTATGTCATAAAAATCCTAAACTTTTTAGCATTTTTTTTTTTTTATTTTGGTTATTTTTTTTTTGTCTGTGTGTGTGTGCTGCTCTGTGTTTCTATCCAGTCCATTTGTGTAACTTTGAGTTGGTATAGAGAAAATTTTATAGATAGAAGATAGATAGATGGTTATAGAGAAGATGGCAAGGAAACCGAATAAAGAAAAAAAAAACAACAAACAACAACAACAACAACAAAAATAAGACAATAATAGGGATCTGCAAGTGATTTAAAAAAAAGGATGTTAAATCGCATAAAACAACTCGACCATTTTCCATAACGTAATCTTGGTTATTGTTATCGAAGACATGGGGATTATACTGAAAAAGGGGAGGGTGGGTTTCTGTTTTTTTTTTATTTTTTGCGGTTGGGTTCTCTGGAAAAGCTCTGGATGGTTTTTGTATTTATGACCTTATGATAAACAAAAAAAAAAAAACAAAACAAAAAATGGATAATATTCCTTGACATTATATATTTACGATTGCCTGCAGGCATATATTCTGACTGTTCTCTGTGCTTTTGTTTTTGTTTCTGGATTGTATTGTATTGTATGTGTGTAAGTATAGGTATATTTGAAAGTTTTGAATTGAATATATGTAAAATGACTCTTTGTGGAAAAGACAGATTATTTATTGGTTCAATTTAACGTGAAAATTGGATAAAGGAATTTTGTGTTCGTGTTGTTCTTATATATATATATATAGAAAAGCTGAGAAAATTAATTAAAGTTCAATATTGGATATGATTCTCAATTAAAATAATTCACAAAGAAAATTGTATTGATTGTTGACTCAGAGCCGAATCTAATATGATGAAAATAGTGTATCTTTTCGGGGCCAAAAAAAAGGCACCAAACCAGAACGGTACCACAAAAGGTACAACAAATAATTATTTAGTTAATTGGAAAACAATTATTAAAAATCCAAAAAATCTCATAAAATTGACTGCAGCGCCATAACGGTAGATTGTAGAACTTTTTGGTATATTAATAAAATCTTCATTTTTTTATGTTCTATCTTTTTTGCGTTATTCCCTTTTTCCGTAATCCAAATATTTCTCGAGTAAATTATTAAAAACCCTAGAAATGACATAAAATTGACTGCAGCGCCATAACAGTAAACTGTGCAACATTTGTTCCTATTAATAAATTCTTAATTTTTTCTTTCTTTACAATTCTTGTTATGTTCATTTTTTACTAATCCGCATTAATTTCGAGTAAATAATTGAAAAACCTAGAAATGACATAAAATTAATTGCAGCGCCATAACGGTAGATCGTAGAACTTTTTGGTCGAGTAATGAAATCTTAGATTTTTATACCCCACGACCCCTCTCTCTTCTATATATCTTTTTCGGTTAGATAGATAGAATACGCTAGAAGTTCTTAATATATACTGTCAAAATTTCAGCTCTCTAGCTTCAGCCATTTAGCCGGAATTTTATTCACAGACGGACGAACAATTCACGCAATTCACGAGAAAGACGATTAATATCAAGGAGTGTTACAAACTCCATATCAAAGTTAAAATACCCTTTGATTAAGCATCATAAGAATATAAAAATTATTATACTTCGTGACGACAACAATTGATGTGTATATTGGAAAATGTTGAACTAAGCACTTCAAATGTTTAAATGAGATGATACTGATGGTTACTATCAGAATTTGGTGTTGGATTCAAAATCAACTTTTATTTAATTAACCTACAATATATTGGAAACTCATCTAAATGCATTGATCAGAAACTATTGATAGTAGTTGACTGTTTTTTTTTAAACTATAGATAAACATCACAAATGTTCAAATTCTACTTTACTACAGTAACACATTGTAATGAATCTAATCTGGAGCCCTATACAGCAAGGACACAGAAAATTATAGGAAACATTTCAAAGGAACAATTAACAAAACATTAATTCACTGGAATCCGTTGATCGGTAGAGATTTCAATTCAACCTCTCCTATACTGTCGAATAAAATAGGATTTTTTTAAAATTTTGCTCCACCCTAAAATCAATAAATTATTATTAAACAAAGAATATTTTCCATCTAATAATATTATTCAAAAAAAAAACCTTCACTTTTTTTCTCTTTTCTTTTTTATACAAATGACAGAGAAAATTTAATTAATGCAGTCACTTCAAAAGCTTAATAATTTCTGGAAAGAAAAATAAAACATGAATCTCAAGTGCATATAAAAACCTTTGATGCGTCAAATAGAAAACTGAAACCGTGAAATTTCTGACATAAAATTGCCCGTCCACTAGCCAGCCTTTGATGTTCTCTCGTAAATTCCCATTTTCTTAATTTTATTAGTACCTACCCTAATGATTCCACAAACAGGCAGGAGAGCTTTTAAAACAGCAACGTTTGGATTAAGTTCTTAGTTCGACTTCGTTGATTGTTGTATATTGCCACCTCCCGCACTCAAAGTTTATTTGTTATTATTATTATTATCCACAGATTCCGAAGTCGAGAAAACCGTAAAGAAAATCGAAATTTTTGTACGTATCAATAACTTTTGGTGAAGTTTCATTCGAAATTCTGTTCAATATTATCGAATTAAAATTTTATTTCAAAAATACTACCAGCCCCACTCTGGCATCTCATCGAATTGCCGCCACCACCACCACACACCGTATCATTGCCGCACTCATTAAAAAAGTCAGTTTCAAACAAAATTTTTCTTTTTCGTTTTTTTTCCTCCATGTTTTTCCACAGAAAAATCCCATCCATTATACCAATTTTTCGATTATGAGAGCTCTCAAATAATTTCTCTTTTTTTTGCTAATGGGTTTTCATTTCATCATCCCTTTTATATGGAGAATGATGATACGTTGAATGGCAAGTCAAAGAATTATACATGTAATAGTCAGTGGCACGTTGATTGGGTGGGTAGATGGGTACCATTAATTAACCATTTTGAAAATAATAATTTGTGCGGTTTGTGCAGAAAGCAGAAAGAACCCAGAAGAACGAAGTTTATGCACAAAATGTACGATTTAGATTTAGATTATTAGCAAATGGCCGCCATTATCTATCTCTTTTGTGAGAGAAGTGCTTGTGACAAGTTCTGCATTGTATAATTCAAATTTTCTGACAGTTGCCTTGTTCTCTTTCTGTCATTTTGGATTAAATAAAAATAACCCGACGAAGTTGTGTACGTATTTTATTTTATTGTAGATTTGCGGTGAACGCTCTCCTTATATATTATCTATTCAATGAATTTAGTAATTTTTTTGGTTTTTGTATTTGGTTTAACTAATCCAAAAAGAAAAATAAAAAAACAGTTCAGGTTTGCTTCGGATTACCAGCAACAGAAAAACAAATCGTCACTTTTCTTGACTCACCTGATAATTAATTGCAATTTAACGAATGAGTCAGTGTTGCCATATAAAATATATAAATTGGCCAGATTAATGGATTACCGGTACAAATCCAAAAAAAATTGTCATGGCAGCATCAAAATGTGACAATATGGTGTCGCGTTTGTGTGACATTGAATTGATATCTTTTTTTTGTTGGTAAAAATGTCCAAAAAATATGACAAATCGCATCGCATGTGTGACATCTGTGTAATTCATTGTCAGGTTTTTTTCGAATAGTACATAATTTTGCCATTTATATTCACCACCCTGAAATGTCATGAGGAATATAACCTGAAAATTTCAAAATGACTGAATAAACATGATTGGTTGTCGTATATGGTGAGATTGGTGAGTATAAAACATGGTGATCAATTATTAGTTTGTCATTTCACCACACATTTTGTCATTGTCAAGAAATTTTTTACATATATTAGGTCGTTGTTTGGTCGAAAATTTGTCACAACGTCTGATTGGTACGGATAATAAAGGTCACCGATTTCGTTTCACCAAATACTGTCAAATTATACGTAAATGGATTTTGATTTTGATGTTGGTTCGAGAAGAAGAATACGATTTTTGGTGTTGATTTCGGTTTTTGTGATTTTGTTGTGTTGCCAGGCTCACGATTTATCAACCGGTTTTTAGGCTAACGTACCTATATTTGGACTTTAAACACCATTTTCCTTATTTATTTGAAGTTAACGACGCCAATGGATAAGTTTATGCAAACACTTACACCGACCTTATACATCCATAGTTAATAGAAATCATTCAACTACCCATGACTGATTTCTATTGGAAAATAAAAAGAAAACATTTCGACTATTTTCATTATTATTATGATGATGATGATGATGATGATTGTAATGATGATATTGATGGTGTCATTCAATTTCAGAATTGATAAAGTGTGAAATATTTTTTTTTCATTTTTTGCTCTCGCTCGGTTCACTGAAATTTCTGATAAATTCGACAACTCCATTGTTTCCCCATAATATTGAATTCAATGTTATTATAATGATTGAAAACTATTCAAGCTCATTTCCACTACGTTTTTATATATTACACATACAGACACACAGAGAAAGAAGAGACACACAAAGTAATATCTGAAAATTATTCGAAGAATTCGGAAAATATTTTCCTGTAAGTTTTTTTTTTTTTTGTCTCTTTTTTCATAAAAATTAGTCAAGCGACAAATTGAATACTTGTCAAGCGCATATACTGGAGCTTTGCGTTTTTTTCTTTCTTGCTCCTTATATTTATTCTTTATGTTGTTGTTGCTATTGTTGTTGTTGTTGCTGGAAAATATACATAATGTGAATATGTGTTTTTTATTTGGATAACTGTGTTGTTTGGTAGAAAATACGACCATAGTCTATGGTGTGCTTGGTAGTTTTTATGATAAGCATTTTGATCTTGTAAGGCAACCATATAAAGGATAATAAAAATGGTTATAAGAACCATCCGTCCCACCCCCTCTCCCATAACCTTGTTTTGTCATTTTGACCTGACTGTACTGCCATTGAATTGACTCTTTATATGTCACCGAGGAAAAACATTTTCAAGAAAATAAATTGTTTAATAAAATTATTATATAAATCTGTCTTTGAGTTTATTATTCTATATACATACATACATACATACATACATACATAATATAGAGTGTGACATCATCAAAATATAACTTTTCTTCTATGTGGAAAATGTTTAATTCGACTTGAAAATGTTTCGTCACGTTATGGATAAAGAGAGTTATATATGATATGTAAATGGATAAGTAAAGTTTCAGTTGAACTTGAGAAGTTTATTATGTGCTTAAACAGTACTTATCGCTATATAATATCTACAGAGATACAGACGTAATTAATAGACAATTAAATTAAGTTTTACTAAAATATCGCAAATACAGCTTAATTTAAGACAACAATTTTCGTATAATTTCGAATAAAGCACAACATTCCAAAAAAGCTTCAAATGACTTTAGTAAAAGCTTAGAAATAACAAGATATAACGCCCACTAATTTAAAAATTTATAACCGTGTAAAATCGTGTATGTGGCGTTCCTCAAGGCTCGGTTCTTAATCCATTACAATTACTTTTTCATTTATAACGTAAATGACTGGTTTCGATTAAAATTTTAAAACTAGAATTTTACGAGTAGCGAGACTTTAGCGTTTTTCTCACAAAAGGCTTCCGATTGCACAAAAAGGCTTGGTGGGCTGAGCTTAAATATTAAATGTCATACAATATTTAAGACAGAATATTTAATGGCACGATTTTTAGTGTTGTGCCTGTAAAAAAACAATAAAGTTTTATTATCCAAAAGGAAGACAAAGGCGGCGTTGATTTTTTCTTTTTTTTTTTTGGTCACTTATTAAAACAACTCTCGTGAAATTTCAATTTTAGTCTCATGCTCATTAGAATTATAAGTATCCTTAAACTTAAACCTATGGTTCCATATATCAGGAACATACAATCTTAATATGTAAATCATTCTTATAGTAAAGTTAATTGATTAATGGTTGTTATTTTATTTATTTTTAGATTGCAGCAATCTAACTGCAGAACTTCATAGTCTGACTGCCGGTCTACCTACGAGGCCTGCTACACATACGGACGCAAAGTAATTACTCATTTATTTATTGGTGTTCCTATAACTATCAGGCACGAAGCGTACATTTTTTTGTAAAAGGAATTTTGTTTATGCAAGCCAATTTTCGGTCCATTTTATGGGGTAATTGGATTAGTTGTGATTTAGTAGATTTAGTAGGTATGCATCCCACACAAAAGAGCAGAAGATTAGATGAATTGACGTAATTGTTTACTTTATAATATTCCCTATTCCCTAATTATTCCGTTAAGACTATTCTGAAAAGGGTAAGTTATGGAAAAATTTTCAGATATAGGAAACAAACAAACATACCAATAACCGGGTACTCCCATTCATGTGGAAAAAATATTATTTTCTGTACCAATTGCTATAAATTGCATAGATTTTCTATTTAAAACTTTTAGATCAATGTAACTATTTTCAGCTTACTCCTTTATGTTTCCTCCCATAATTCGGAAAAAAAAAGATTTTCCCTTGTATGTACATAAATATTCTTTGATTTTCAGTGAAAGTTCCTTATAAAAATCATATCTTCTAAAATATGGGACAATTATTAGGAGAATTTTTTTTCCAAATAAATATATTAGGGTGGGACATTTCGATAGATAATTAGATCGGTTAAAGATTCAATAATATTAATTCGAAAATACTCAAAATATATTCGAAATAGAGTAAAAATGAATATGACAAAAATTATAGAGAATAAAAAAATGAAGATTTCATTCATAGACCAAAAAGTTCCACAACATACCGTATTGGCGCTGCAATCAATTTTATGTAATTTATAGGGTTTTAATCATTTACTCAAAAAATATTTGGTTTACGGAAAAAATGAATATGCCAAAAATGATATAGAATAAAAAAATGGAGGTTTCATTCATAAACTAAAAACTTCCACACCCTACCGTTATGGTGCTGCAAGCAATTTTATATAATTTCAATCATTTGTGCCTATACCTACTCAATATTTATTTGTTGTATGGAAAATATTTCTTCCTTTCTTCTTTCTTCCATATCCATCCAACGATGAGTTCTCAACACAACATAATTTCTTACCAATTATTTAAAGCATGTAAAAGCTCAAACTCTGTACGAGAGGAAAAACACTTCATATTTTACTCCCAGACAGAGATCGAACCCGGGACCTCCCGTTCCAAGGACATTACCTCTACCACAGAGCCATTTGGTCAATAATATTGCATTACACGGTACGCAAATGACACAAAACATGTTTTCTAGCTATATTAGGAATCTTGACACACGACGGGTTTTATTCAATTTCAATTTCAATACACAAAATACTCAGCGATACCCCGAGCACCCGGTTATTGAACAAAGTCATTGCAAACAAATCGTTTTAAAACCTTAGTAATGAATCAAAATCTTTTCTGTAATAAAAAATCGCTGAAAAACTGGACATCAAGAGTATTTGTAAAAATCCCCATAAAAGAAATAATTTTAAATATGTACGAATACTCTTGATCCCCAGTGTGGGTATATATCTCTTACAATATTTTTACAAAAATTTCCGTTTTTCAATTAAAATTGATACATCATCGTAGTCGTAGTTTATATTTGCGAAACTATTAGCCAAAAGTAAACTTAACACAGCATAAAATTGAATTAATTAAAACTTCAAAAAAAAAACAAATCAACTGAAAACATTTAATCGAATTGTACTCTGTGCACCATTTGACTTACTAAGATGTATATCAAAAACAAAGATCAAATTAAGTATGAATTTAATTTAATAATTTCCAGAGTGGAAAAGCGATTCTGTGTTCAATAAAATGAAGAAGAAGAAGTAGAAGAAGAAGAAGGAGAATAAAAAAGGAAAAATATAAAAAACATAAATTATATTCGTACACAAAATAATATTAAATGAAAATGAATATTTGAACAATTTTTTTTTTTTTGGATTCAGGAACGATTGTGGAGGTGAAATACCTTTTGTCATACAATTTATTTGATTGTTATAACTTGAAATGTTTTTCATGTGTGTTTATTACATCTACAGTATGAGTATTATTATGCAAAGGTATTCAGATATATATATATATATATATTTACAAGTACTTTCGACAAAAAGAAGAAATTACGCATAAAAGAAGGCAAAAAGCTCGTTTCTTTCGAAGGGTGAAGAAAATGAAATTTTAATCTAACAGCGAAATGAACAAAAAAAATAAATAAATAGATCGCAGAAATGATATTAGATTTTCCGTACGACATCATGTGTGAACTGTTTAGATCAGTGGCAGCTTCCAGTGATCCATTGAAATTGGTCGGGGCCATAAAAAAATTTATTATACCCGTATGATGTTAATCAAAGGGTATTATAACTTTGGTACGGAGTTTGTAACGCTCCTTAATTACTCATCGTTCAACAACATTGTCTTTCTCGTGAAATCTGTTATATTTCGAAATATGCATGTTTGAACGGATGGCGTTCGTCCGTGATCAAGATTTCGGCCAAACGGCTAAAAATAGGGGAGGCTGTGGTACAGTGTTCACCTAATTTTGATATAAACCATTCATTTACTCGAAAGTTAGTCGAAATGTAGAAAAAATGAATAAGACAATAATTATAGAGAATACAAAAATGAAGATTTCTTTCATAGACCAAAAAGTTGTACGACCTTCCGTTATAGCGCTGCAATCAATTTTATTGAATTTCTAGGGTTTTTAATCATTTACTCGAAAAGTATTTAGATTATAGAAAAAATGAACATGACAAAAATGATAGAGAATAAAAAAATGAAGATTTCATTCATAGACTAAAAAGTTCCACGAAATACCGTTATAGCGCTGCAATCAATTTTATATCATTTCTAGGGTTTTTATTCATTTGTATTCAATTTACTTCATATATCTACAGACAAAATAGACTCGGATAAACTCGTAGATAATTAACAAGTACGCATACGGGTATATTATAATCGGCGTAGTCAATTTTTCCTACTTTACTGGTTTTTTTCACTTTTTATTATGTCCGCAAATTGATTGGTGCCTATAACCTAAAAATTCTTTTTATATTCCTCGAAGCTTAACAAAGAAAAGCTTATTTTTCTCACCAAAAAAAAAATCCAATATGATTCACATATTTTTTTTAGTTAATTGATTAATATTCTAATTAGAAACAATTTTTTGCATTTTCATTCAATATAAAGAAAATCTACAGCACAACCCAGCAATTTCTTCTTTCAACAATTCCTATTTTCGCACATTTACATGGTTTTAAGATTACCGACTAAAGGAAACGCAACAAACTAAGTTCGCAATTGTTAGAAAAAAGACCCCGCATAATTTATGCCCACTCAATGTAGTGATAATTTGTGTGAGCGAGAGACAAAATTATCGACCAAATGGCTCAATGGTAACGGTAATGCGCTTAGAATGGAAAGTCCCGAGTTCGATCCCTGTCTGGTAGTAATATGTGATGTGTTATTCTCTCGTACGGAGTTTGAATCTTGGGCTGGGTGGGTAGAATTCGGATCGAAAAAATGTAGGCTCAGTGGATCACTTCAAGGAATAACTGCGCGGTTGTCTATTCAATAAAAGAAACACTTCAAATGTTCGAAAAAACATCTTGATGTATGAGAATTTGTAGAATTTGGCAATTGGAGTGTTTTTAACAAAATTATTGCCAAACCCGGATAAGGGTTGATCGTTTGCCCGAAAACCACACATTGCAAAAAAAAAGAAACGCTTTGAATGCCCAGGGCTAAGGTGCCATTGAGGATGATGATGATAAGAGACAAAATGAAGATTTGAACCGTTGAATAAAATGGGTAAATGCAAATGTATGAAAAAAAAAATAAAGCTATTGCTCCACCCTATTGGGTGAATAGAAAAAATTACCTACGAAATGTAAGTGCGTCGAGCATTAGGATGAATAATAAAATATTTTGTAAGGTTTTTATTAATTTTAATATTCATTGTGGGCGTATGGCCCTCATGGTACCGCCACTGTCTTATATTCTACATACATATGTATGATATTTCCTGATATAGGCATGTGTATTGAAATTGAAATATTTTTTTGTATTTACTTCAAAACAATTTTTTTTTTTTTATTTTAATTTCAATAATTGTGTGTCACTCAGACATTTTGTTGGGTATATAGGTACAGGTTTGTTGTCTATAATAAAAATGCCTGCAGATATATTCTATAATAAATTTATAAATCACGTTGGGCGCCAGTTTAAGTTAGGTACGGTTCAAGATTTATTGGATTTATTTTGGGGGCGTTTTTTTTTTTCTTTTTTTATATAAGAAAGTTTATTAAGGAAATCTTCAATCCTAAAACAATACATTTCAACAATTAATTAACACCATAATTTTCATTTCTTAATATTTAAATTCGATTTTAGGCCAAAAAATAAACAAATTGTTTATAATTAATATTTTCCGAATGGCTTTAATTAGAATTTATTTTTATTTTTGCCCAGTAGTTACAAGGGCGAGAATGAATAAGAGAGCGACAAAAAAAAATTCTTTATTTTGCTATTAAATTCTTGCTTGGGCTTGCATTAAATTATAATTAAAGGCAGTTCAAAACCAAATAAAAAGCAAAATGGAAATCTCTGTTTATATTATGCTAATGGTTTATTTAGACTTGGCCATGAAAAGCTGTAAAAAAGATTTGTTCTGGAAATTACACAGTGTAAACACTTTTCTTCGCTTTTTTTGTGTGCGTGTGTAGAGGAGGCACAAGAGCACATTAGTGATTCCTTAGGGCATATAATAATAAAAATTGCGAATATTTTAAATTAAAACAATATATCCTGGATTCCTGGGTAATTAGGTATTTTGTTTTTGTTTTTTTTTTTTTTTGGGGAATGACTTTGTAGTTTTTTTTGTGACCTAAATAGAATGCGGGCAATTGTTTAAGAGTAAATAATACACAGTAATAATTCTTAGAATATATTTACAATTTGTACCTACCTGTACGAGTACGTACTGTGTACAATTATTTCTATGGAGTGTTTATCCCTGCATAATTTATTTCTACTATATACATTTTAATACTGGAAAATTCATCCCTGGATATTTTATCCCTCTTTAATTAATTAGTCTTTCCACAATTTATTTCATTACATTTTGTTACTAGGAAATTTATCCATATACATAGAAACATATTTGTACATATATAATTTATCCCTGCATTAGTTGTCTCTGCGCATTTTATCCCCAAAGAATTTACCCCTTTACATTTTATCCTTGGACATTTTATACCTAGAAATTGTATCCCTCGACATTTAAAACCTGGACATTTTATCTCTGTACATTTTATCTCTTGGAATATTTATCTCTGGACATTTTAATCTTGCAAATTTTATCCCTGCACATTTCATCCCAGCATATTTTATCCCTGCATATTTTATCCCTGCATATTTTATCCCTGCATATTTTAGCCCTTCATATTTCATTCCTGCATATTTTATCCTTGGACATTTATCCCTGCATATTTATTCTTATATAATGTATCTCTACTCAATTTATAGTAGCATGATTTGTCACTGCACAATTTATATTCCTGCACTATTTATGTCTGCCTAAATTATGACAGATCATTGATTTGTTTCTTTTAGGACATGATTTTTCTGTGCCTATTGTTTCATCATTATGCAGATTTTTATTTTACTTGCCTATTTCTGATTTGGGTACGAATTTCGAAAGAAAAAAATTATTCAAGCTTAACTTTCGAATACCTAAGCAGACCCATTTAAAATTCAATCGCTTTTCTTAACATTTTTCACATCAGTCTATGTACTTTTAAATTGAGAAATTGTCTTTGCGGAAGATATTTAAGACTTTGCCATACATTTTACATTTATATGGATATATGTAGATAAATAGATTGTCATAATATGACAATGACAACTGTAAAATAAATAACACTTTTAGATTTTTCGAACCAGGATAAGCCCAAAACAAATTTTGACAGAAAATAAAATAGTCAATTCTCGCTGGAATCCGTTGTGTGTGTTCAGGCATTTGCATAAAACCTAAAGTTGTTTTGCATAAAAATACCGACAAAAACCCCCATGTACATTTTTATTTTTTTTTTTTTCTACTTCTTCTATTTTTTTTTCTTTTTTTTTTTTTTTATTTTGAAAAAACATTTTTACTTCATGCCTTCATGCGATAATTCTCAGCCAACATGTATAAATTCCTCACACATTTTGTATTAAATTGAAAGCAGTTCACCACTATTTTCGGGCTTTTATGTTAAGATAAATGGTGCGGTTTATATAAACCGGATGAAAAATCTTTAACTTGATACATCCGACCAACCCACCATGAATTGTTGAGAATTCTAAAAGACTAATAAATTCTTCAGTTTTTTTTTTTTTTTTTCCTCTACTCCGCATATATACATACATCTTCCTTCGTGTTCACCCACCCCCTCACCCACCCCGGCACACTCTCCACCAGTTTTTCTGTGCCGTGTTTTCTGCTAAAACTTCTGGGATAAAGTAATAATAGCATAAAAAATGGCTACTAAAAACCAATTTATTATCGACGAAATAAATGTTATTAAAAGCAAATAAAAGAAAATGGCCAAAAACCAAAAAAATGGGAAGAAAAAAAAATCATCACCCGAAAATCGTTTCTGGAAGTGAAAATCTATATAAAACAAACCATTTGTATTATTTTTGCCTTTCATAATCATAATACTTTTCATCCTCCAATTTTCTATATACAATTTTGGATGTTTCCCGGGCGCGCACATACACTCACACACACACACAAATACATGCACATAGAAAAAATGTCTGGAATTGACTTGTTAATCTGAGCTGTGGAGCACAAGAAGTAAAATAATGTAAAGAATTTTTTTTGTTTTTTGTGGCATTCCTCCTTTAAAAGAATGTCTTGCACATGAAAAACGTTTAGTTTCGAGTGTGTATACGGGATAAAAGGAGTACTTTAACTGTGGATAGTTTTTAGTTATGTGGTAGGGGGGCGGGTGTATAGAGCTTTTTGCTATAGATTATAAGTGATTCATCTCAATTTAATTGAAACACTTTATTTACCACACGGAATTCGAGCTCTCTCCGTATTAGTAATTGATATACAAAGAAATTTAATTTTGTAGACTCATCAATTGTAAAAGTTTTTAATTTTGTTTTGATAGTGTTTTATGAGTGATGCATTTATATATACCTAAAAGTTGGGGGGGTTTATATATCCATATGATATCAGAGTGTCCCAAAAAGGTACGGATGGTACGGTTGGATAGTTGGTACGGATGGTGTGATGCCTCCTCATCAGAAAGAAATAAATATAGCAAAAATTGTAGAGAATAAAAAAATATAATTCCACGTCGCACCGTTATGGCGCTGCAATCAATTTAATATTGTTTCAGGAGTGTTTTTTAATCATTTTTACTCGAAATATGTTCGGACCACAGAGAAAATCAATATAACAAAAATTGTAGAGATTAAAAAAATAAAAATGTCACATCTCACCGTTTTGGCGCCGCAATCAATTTAATATTGTTTCAAGGGTTTTCTGATTATTTTTACTCGACCACAGAGAAAATGAATATAACAAAAATTGTAGAGATTAAAAAAATTAAAATTTTATAATTACGCCAAAAAGTATAACAGTCTACCGTTATAGCGCTACAATCATTTCTAAAATTTGTGTTCAATTTATGAAAAATCACTGGAAATGATTGGTTAAGTCCACAAACTTATTCGAAACATTAATAATATCAATTTCAAGATAATATTTATCAAATTCGGGAAAAAAAAATATTTGTTCAGATTTTGGCAATTACAGTGCGCAGTCGGTAATTGCACTGCCCTGTAATTGCACAACTCTATAATTGTACGAGACAAAATAAATACATTACAGTACCCTGTAATTGCATCAAAAACAGTCTAAATCTTTGCACGACTCCATAAAATGTCTAATAATTTGATCTCTTTTTATCAGTGCAATTATCGAGTCTGCACTGTAATTAGATTTTTGATAAAAAAGTTCCATACAAAAATTCATATCGTCATCATTGTTTGGAGAATTGTTTTTTTCTTCAGTTAGCTGCTTTGGCTATTTATCAAAAAAAAAAATATTTGGCTGACCATCGTCCAGTCTATTGATACTGTAAGAAATTTCCATAGAAAATAATTTCCAAAAATACCATATCAGTAAAAATTTTTTTAAAAATCGACGGATTGGATTTTATCTTCAAAATTCGAACACAAATTAAGGCTGAGACTTGTGCAAATCCAACGATGCATAGATATTGGGCGTATCTTGTCGTTAATTATTTATTAAAAATGTTTCAAAATCAAATTTCCTATTTCTGTTCGGAATTAAAGTCGTTTTCAGACGTTCTACAGTAAATGTGTTGAAATACATGTGAAATTCTATAGAAATCACTTGAAATGTTCACAGATCAATTAAAAACGTTAAAATTATTAATTTTAAGATCAAATTTATATAATTTGGGAAAAAAAAATTTTTTATTTTTTTTTAGCCAATTTTCTTAATTTTACTCATATGGTTTTTATATAATTGGTGCAGCCAATTACTTCTTCCTTCCTGGTTTTTAATTAAAATTGGTAAAAGCTCAGGAATGTAACTCAAAGGAATAAAAATAGAATGATGAAAATTCTTTAAATCATCATTGTACTTAGCAAATAACATTTTTTCTCATGTTGAGCGCCACTACTGTACGTCACTGTTGCAGTTCTGCTAAATTAGTTTATTTCATTAAAAATAATATTTTCTGTTAGTCTATATACTAAAAATTTTAACAATTATGAGATTATGATTAGAATCTGGGGACTTTTTTTAAAATTCTTTGTGTACCTACCTGCTACGCCTTAAATTATGGGATTGTGTGCTTGGAAGCTAGAAAAAGAGATCTTTAAGTTAATAATTTGGCAACATTTTTACGGAAAAAAATACTTAAAAAAAATGATCGCTTCGCTTTTTACATATTTGCTAGAAAAAATTATATTTTTTTTCATCAGTTTTTTTTCGATTTTCCTTTAGATTTAGGGGAAATTACTAAAGAAACCTAAAAATACCTAAAAATCTAAGGAAATGAATAGAACATAGTAATTTTTAACATTTCTTCCATTCCAGATGATCGTCCACCGACAATCTTTGGAGCACAATGATTGGTTGGAGTACAATTTCCGGAACGAGCCTACTCTCCCAGCGATTCTTTTTATCAGATTAATCATCAATGGGACGTCTTTAATTCCGATTTCACTGGAAAACATTTGAAAACTTATTACCGTCGTCTTACCGAGGCCTACACTGCCAAAAATTAACAATACAACAACAAATGGTTTCATTTTGATTTTTATTTATTGTAAATTTGTTCGTTAAGAAATATTAGCAATAAATGTTAAACAAAAATCGACAAAATTCCATCTTTTATCTATTATTTGTTCCACAGGAAAAGATCTACAAGAATCATCACTTCAAGTATATTGTAAGCATTTCAGGTAAAGATTAACAAGATTCAGGAATATCGAAAAACTGATAGCGCCATTAGAACGGCCATCCCCTAAAAACCCCACATACCAATTTTCATGAAAATATCTCGATAAATAAGGATTTTCCAAAAACCGATTTCAAAATGGTACATGCAGCGCCATCTCTGGGTTTGTTTACCTGCTAGTATTATGAACTCCTGATCCGAAAAATTTTTATTTTTCGTTTAAAACATTTTTTTTCGCCATTTTCGTGGGGCGTTGTTTGGCAAATTTTTTTTTTTCCAAAACCGATTTCCAAACGTAAAATTAATTTTCGTGAAATAAAGAAATATTGAAAAACTGATAACCTCATTAGATCGGCCATCCCCTAAAACCCCCACATACCAATTTTCATAAAAATATCTCCATAAATAAGGATTTTCCAAAAATCGATTTCAAAACGGTACATGCAGCGCCATCTCTGGGTTTGTTTACCTGCTACAAACTTATGAACTCCTGATACTCGATATGCCAATTGGCCACTTTTTTTCGCCATTTTCGTGGGGCGTCGTTTAGCAAAAAAATTATTTTTGAAGAATTTTTTTTTGGTGAAATGACGCCCCACGAAAATAGCAAAAAAAAATGTTTTAAACGAAAAATTAAAAATTTTTGAATCAGGAGTTCATAATATTAGCAGGTAAATAAACCCAGAGATGGCGCTGCATGTACCGTTTTGAAATTGATTTTTGGAAAATCTTTATTTATCGAGATATTTTCATGAAAATTGGTATATGGGGGTTTTAGGGGATGCCCTTTCTAATGGCGCTATCCATTTTTCGATATTGATGCATCTTGTAGATCTTTACCTGAAATGATGATGCTCTTGTTGATCTTTACCTAAAGTTAGTTGAGGCATACAAAACAAAAAGGCGAATTTTAAAGTTTCTCCCATTTATTAGAAAACTTTTCTTTGGTTTTATTAACATTTTATTAACAAAAGTATTTATTTTTCATTATTCCTGGGCACCTATACACCATCCGCCAGGTATTTATCTTCCACAGGTTCCAGCAGTGATGTTGGCGCTCCACAAATGCCATAATTTCGAGTTTAGCGCCATTTGAAGCGAACATACTAGAAAAATAATTTTAAATTAATATTTTTTTAAATGCATTTAATTACGAAAAGTCTCCATTCTTACCATTTTCTGTTTGTTTATTACTGGATTATACCAGGAGCACCAATATGAATGGAATATGGGGAACTGTTGCTATGGCCAGCAAAAATTCGTGGAACATAAAATTCGAACGATGACTCATCTCAGTCCGATCAAATGCACCGGATACGTCTATGAAATTGGGTCCGTACTGTAAAATATTTAGTACTCCTTTGTTCGTTCCTGATATATGTACGTAGCCAATTAAAAAAAGGGGGAAGAGACATGCTCGAAAAATGCATGTACATTACATAGATGGGGGTTTTGTCCTCCATTGCATACCTGAACTATAATAAAAAAAAAAAAAAAACCTTGCCAACCAATTATACGTAGAACTATGCGTTGACATCGGCCCCCTTTTATTGTTGTTTTTATATAAAATAAATATTTTATGATTTTAATTACTGCATTTTATTAGTTTTGATTGTCTCACTATAAAATATAATAACAGAAAAGAAAGAAGAAAGAAGAAAAAGAAATAAAAAAAAAAAATTGTCTTATTATGAAATTACATTTTTAGTTTTTATGACATAACCGAAGAAGAAAAAGAAGTTGTAATAACTATTCACCATACAGTGAGTCACATAAATATCCGGTCAAGCATATTTTTTACACAAGAAGCGAATTTTTGAAATATTTATTTACTTATTTCAAATTTTAGTGTACATAATTAGTAGTTTGTACACTTCCCGTTGTAATGGCAAGAAATAAAATCACAAATTAATACTCTCAATAACAAAATCCTTTAAGACTGAAAAATATATGTATATCAAAAATTTATCACACTTTAAAATCCGGTCAAGTTTATTAGTTTTTTTTTTTAAATATCTAAAAACATAGTTTAGTTGAATTTTGTATTTAATTGTGTCAACATGAATCGAAGTGGAAAAAATACTTCATTTGATCAAAGACAATTAGTGATTTTTCATTTTGCGAAAGGTAAAACTAATCGACAACGACCCAAAACATAAATGCTCAAGATACACGGTTATATCTACTCTATAACTGTCCTAAAGTTTTGGAAACGCCACCCCAGAGCCCAGATTTAAATCCCATTGAGAATCATTGGGAACAATTGGACGCTAGAGTGCGAAAACATAGTATTAGCAATAAAAAATCAATTAAAAGAGATTTTGGCTCAAGAATGGAACGGAATCGAGGCTCAAGTCATGCAAAAATTGGTGAAATTCCATGCCGACCAGATTAAAAATGGTTCTTGAAAATAAGGAATACCCTACAAAATATTAATACCGAAAATTTGTATTTAATTTTAATATTTTTCACCGGATATTATTGTGAGGTAAATTTTTGGAATTATTTTTTTCATCCTTAAATTATAATGTAAAGAGTGCCAACTAAAAATTATGTAAACTGAAATAAATACAAACAAAAATATTCTTGACCGCGGATATTTATGTGACTCACTGTAGGTATATCTTTTTTGAAAATAAATCGTACAAATAATTTGGATTATAAAACGGGATGCTTTAAGAGGCATCTTAATTTATTCTTTTATAGTTTATAGCTCATTCTCTAACAATAAAGTAACAAAAAAAAAACAAAAAAGAAGTTATTGCTCTCTCTATGTGTACTGCATTTTCTTATTGCTTGTATGTACAATTACAATGAAATGACTTGACGCTATTTATTACAAAATAGAAAATGAGCGCCGCACACGTCAAATGTAATTTCACAACATTTAAAAGTTTTTCGTCTATGCAATTTTATAGAAGGAAAGGTACTTGGTACTGAAAATATGTACAGACGAAAACTTTTATTTTATTTTGTTTACACCAAAAAAGATTTTTCTCAATTTTTTTTGCTTTTGTTGTTGTTTTTTTCTTTTTTTTCTTTTTTCAAAAACTAAACTACAATTGAAACTTCTACAATATTGCAATATGATTTTTTATTTTTCTATTTTTTGTTTTTTTTTTTATTTTTTTATTTTGTTTTTTTTTTTTTATCATGCCATAGTATAACATTTTC
>JANSTT010016868.1:0-19570 GCA_026745375.1 Platyura marginata | reverse complement strand
ATATATAAATTTCTTTTAAAAGAACTAAGGGGTGGCACGGTATTATACTGGAAACATGAACACATGCACAAAATGTACTTTACACTTTCAAATAGAAGGGATTGATGGATAAACATCATACAAAATGCAGGTTTTAATCAATTTATGGCCTTTAGGGTGGTTTCTATTTACATCGATTTAAATTTGATTCTCTTAAATGTTTACAAATTTTGTACACTCCATAAACGAAATTATTTAGTAGTTTTTTCAAAAATATACTATTGTTGATTTAAGTTATAGTCTTTTTCATCATATAAAATACGTATGTAGATTGAAATGCCCTTATATGTTCATAGTATTTTTCAAAGTATTTAATTTTTTGTTTTGTATTCGTCTAACCGTATTCGTCTGTTATTAACATTCCGGTTAAGTTAGAGAACTGACATTTTGACAGTATATTAGGTTCTCCTTTTTATTAATTTTAGAGCAAATCATACAGGGCCTGGAAGAGATGGAGATACTGTCTCTTATTTTGAGATAAACCAAACATTTACACAAAATAAGTATATTCGGAATAGAAAAAAAAATCAAAATTACTTTGGATCGAATTTTTCTAGCATACAACGCAATTCGTTACCAGGATGCACTCCCTTTAATAACTTAAATAAATTTTAGTTTTAATTACTTCATAAATTAAAATATGAACATAAAAACTTACATACAAATATGACAATACAATATAGGTATACAATTTCCTATGAGCAATTAATAGTTTGACGCTTGTTTCTTATTCGAAAATGCATAAATTGGTAATTTATAAAGTGTCACTAGCATACACTCAGAAAACGACATGAATAAAACTTATAAATTAACAATAAATGTTTATTTAGTTATGTGCACCTACCTCAAATATACGCAGAGGAGAACGGGGTATTCAATTATATTATCTCCTATTTTATAAAATTTTTGTAATTTTAAAATTTTTATTTATTTTGCTATATTTTGTGGAAAAAAGCGTGTAAACAATATTATCTAATATTAAAAAAATTAAAAAAACTGCAAATAATCATCTTACTTAGAGCCTAGAGTTTTGGAGGAAACTTTGTAATTTTGTTAGTTAGTGTAGAATAAGGTCGGGCACCCTAAAACGGTCGAAAATCTCTAGACCTCCGATGGTCCCATTAGATATCCCTTCTGTGGTCTTTTGTCTTTTTCCCGATACGGCTGGGCAATCAAATATTTTAAGGACTTCTCTCATAAATATTTTCTTGAAAATACTTGACATTTTGAATTCCACAAACGAGGTTTTATAGCGTAGGCAACTTTATAAGAGATCATAGAATATAAAAAAAGTGTTTGTGGCGTTTTTAAAAGAAAAATCATCATACCCCATTCTCTCCTACATATATCTACTAGATTAAAGTAGGTAACATTAGACCAAATAATTTATTTTATAATTATGTAGTATAAATTGTTTGTGGAGAAACATTAAAAATAAAATGAACTGTGGAACAGTGAAATTCATTTTACTGTAGGTATCGACCGTTCGTGCATACAATCGAAATAAACTATAAATTAATTTAAGTAATAAATTAAAACTTTATAGGTACAGTAGAACTAGTTCAATTTCGCAATTTTAAAATAATTTATGACTAAACCATTCCGCCAGACATATACCTTTTGCATACGGCATAAACGAAATTATTTGATTTTGCCTCGAAACCATATTATAAACTCAATCAAATAGATTTGTTCATTTTGGCACGTGTATAAAACTTTCTGCAAATTGGCATTTGTGTTAAATTGCATAATAATTGCTAACTAAGCATTATATGTAGATACAGATAGGAGATAAATACTGCAAATACGATTAAACCAATTTTTATTGACTTTATTGCAATTTTGCTTCCACACACTAAAAAAATAAGTGGAAGCCTTGTTTTCACTTTCAATCCAAATTTTTGTGAAATGTCTTTAATCGTAAAACTGCAATAAAAATGTTGGCAGTAAGTATCGCTCGCCTGTATATACGCTAACTTTCGAACGCGTTGAACTAGCGACTTGAAATTTTGACAGCGTCGTTTTTTTGTGAACGAGCTACTTGGTATTTCAAATGGGCAAAATCTACCCCCTCCCATACAAATTTTTCGAAAAACAGGTGCTTTTTAATATTGTTTTTTGGATAGGGTAGGGAAGTTTGAGGAAAAGTGGGGAAAGTGTAAGGAAAAGTGTGGGAAGGGTGGGGAAAAGTAGGTGAGGAAAAGTGAGGGGAGGGTAGGGAAAAGTAGGGGAAGGTGGAGGAAAGTGGGGGGATTGTAGGGAAAAATGGGGGGAGGTAGGATTAAGTGAGGGGAAGGTAAAGAAAAGTGGGAAAAGTTGGCGAAAGGTTTGAAAAATGAAGGGAAGAGTAGTTTCGTGTGGAAGCCCCGTTGCTTTACTTAGCAGCCTTTTTTTTATATATAGGTACTTATGTACATGCCTTATAAATTATCTTTGGGTGTGGTCGTATTACTATTTTTTTATAAATAATAGCCGCAGTTTGATAATAATTGAATTTTGAATCAACAATAACGTTTCAACTATTGATAAGTTAAATGCAATTTTAAATAAAAAGCTGTAAACAATCTAATTGTTAAAATGTTTTGGCCGTAAGCCTATCTAGAAGCTTATAATTACCAAGTAGTTATTTTTATGTTGTAATATTAATATAAAATAATAATCACCCATTTAGATTAAAACTTTGTGAACGCTCTGATTAAGATGTCTATTGGGCTTTAGTTTACTTTTTTTTCTAAAAATATATTCAAATGTCTTCATCAGTGTAAATAAGTAGTTTTTCAATGAGAAAAACATCAAATTCTGTGTCTAGCCTAGATTACATTCGTTACGAGCATATACGTGGCTTCCTTACTCTCAACAAAAAAATTAGACTAATATATAGTGGAATCCCATCTGACCCTAATTTTCTCGAAATAGCCACGCTCTAAAGGCAAGCATTTGAAATATTTCGACAGAAATAGATGAAAATTTGTTCTTGAGTTATCACTGAATATAAGTATATAAGGTGTTCCCGTTTAAACCTATTAAACTTCACAAGGTTACTTTGCGCAAAAACTTATTATAAATATCTTGATTGTATCTTAAACCGATTTTAAGTTACAAGGAGTTTTATATTTTAGAAATTTAGAAATTCCTCATATCTCATCTTTTTTAACATATTCTGTTTAATTTAAATATAATTTCATTTCTATTAATATTTCTTATGTAAAAAATATATGATTATGTAAGTATGATGTACCTATAACAGAATTTCCTTCAACCTCTTTCAAATGCACTCATAATGGTAATGAATGTTAATTTCCATTTCAATTTAATCTTCATTAATCCGATTTTTTTTGTTAAGACTGTGTATATCCTCTTTGTCTCTATATCCACAATTTACATTTACGCCATTAAAATTTACCAACTGAAACATGCTAATGCATAATATTCTTTTTAAAAATATTCAATTGCTTAATCAACAACCATAAAAACAAATCTGCATGGAATACAAATCATATTTAATTTAGACTTATGGAATTTAAATTAGTTACTGATTTTGTCAGATCTCATTTTACACTTACATATAAACAAAAATATGTGTCGTTTTTTTTATTTTTTCTCTGAGCATTATTTTATTTCACGCACTTTTTCATTTCGGTGTCCCAAATATTTTTTTTTTATGAATATTTTGTATTTACTTTTAATGCAATTTCCATTTATTGGTAATCCAACGAAGTTGTTGAACAATTACAAATTTAAATAAGTAAGTTGTAGTTGACAATCTTTTCCTTTAATACATTCCGTTTATAGTGTTACGGAAGTCAAGTAAAGTGCATTTAAATTTCAAAATCACAAGAAAAAGTAAGTGCAATAAAGGCACTTTATATGGCCACTTGCACTATCACGAAGTCTATGTTAAATTTTGCAATTTTCTTTTTGTTGTTGTTATTGTTGTTATATACAACAAAATTGCTTGCAGTTTAATTATTTCAGATTTTATGAATTTTTGGTTATTTTATTTGTAATGTAATTTTAATTGTAAGTTGTGAATAAAAATGCAGGTAAAAAAATATAAATTGTTCCTATTGTTCTTTAATGTTTTCTCTTAATTACCTTTGCCAATTTTGTAACTATCAATTGAAAAGTAGGACAAAACAAAAAAATGGTTTTCTTTTAAATACAATAAAAAATTTCACGAAAATTGGTGGAGGTTTTGAAAATGGTATTTTTAAGTATGAAAAATTAGGAACTAAATCCACTCAACAAACATTTGAAAGTAACAACGACACTAAAAAACAATAAATCTTACAAAAATCTGATATTCTTATATGAAATGTTTGTATCGCTCAGTTCTAGGAAATGAAAAAAGGTAAAGAAATCCCATATGCATAAAATGCATATTTTTGACCTTTGACCCAAAAGCGCAACATACAAATGTTAATATTTTTATCCTAATGTTATTGTGAAAAATTTTTATCATGTAAAAATTGTCTGCGATTTCTAAATCAAAATTTCGTTACTTTTAGTATACAGCGCACATAGAAATTGTTGTCGTTTTTTTTTCTTTGACTAGATAATGCAGCTTCATATAGCCATTGTTTAAATTTTTTATTAAGAAGAATGTTAGATATCTTAAAAGCATCACAAACTTTTGTGTTTATACATATATACATATACCTACATCAGAGAAAAAAAAAGAAAAAAATCTTAAAAAAATCCTATAAAAAAATAAAAATGGATAGAAGTAAAAGTGCTAAAGGAATTTTATGCGTTGACATAAAAAAAACATATGATTCTATGCAAAGTTTGTTAATTTTCTTTTAAATAATAACGAGGTCAATAATTGTTGGATTCCTCCCTTGTTTAGTACTTCTAAAACTGTGTTATAGTATCATTGAACTCTTATAATATAACGCGGGCAATTAGGTCACATTAAATATTCATAAACATTTCTATTCTCTCTTCTTGTAGTAAAAACTGCTATAATCGCAAGTATAATGGCTTTCTAAGAATTATAAATAGGAAAGTTAAATATATGTTATTTTAAAATTAATTTTCTTTAATGTTTTCCAATAATTAGAAACTAATTGTTACTTTATGTTTCTTTTTCTTACATGAACCTTTTTTCTATTTTAATTTGTGTGAATGTTTATAATCACATGACGTCCTAAGATTTTAGCCAAGACTTTTCTGCCGTTTTCTTATTCAAGACCGGAGCCTTAATACATACATCATACTACATAATACATAATACATATGTACATACATCATACGTTTAAAACTGTTTAATTGAAGAAAGAAAGTAAAAATTGTTATTTTTATTTTAATTTAAAAATATAGTTCTTAAATTCAATGTAAAATTGTTTCTTTAATAACATCTGGGATTTTCAGTTATGTATATTCAGAAAAGAGGCATAATAGAATTTATTTATTTAAGCTACCACTTATACATTATATAAATACCTATTCCAAACCTGAATAAACAATTCCATTTCAAATATAATACAAAGAATTTATGCCCTCAATGTTTTCTTTTAATTTACACCTCAATCAAACGTATATTTGTAGGGTTTTGATTATTAAAAAAAATATATTGTTTTATACTTATTTATATACATAAGTATATGTATGTTTCTATGTAACATTATTTTTTCTCATTCATTTGGCGTTTATTAGAACTAAATAAAATAAAAAAATAACAATTTGTTTTCAAATATGCATAGGTAGCTAACAGCTGAATAACTATACTAACTCATCTAACTAAAAATTATTAATTGATCTTTTATTTTCGATTTAATTTTTTGAATAATTAAATTTTATTTCCTTTCTATTAAAATCCATATCCTCTATCTACCTGAATGCTGATCCCTAAATTCAAAAATATTTATTTGAAGATAAAATTGTTTGGAATATTTTTATAATTACCACAAGTTCTATTTTTTTCCTATGCCTTACCTACCTTTTTTTCTATTATTATATGTTAAAACTGTATAAATACACATGAATTCTCGTTAAAACAAAAAAAAACTCATTAAAACATTTTAATTTGTTTTCCTGTGTTGCAGTGACAAAAAACCAATATTCAACATACGTACATTCGTACATAGATAAACAATGACGATAATTAAATATTCAATATTTGAATGAACTTTATTTGGAGCAGATTGCTTACATGAATGTATGTAGATAGCAATGTGTTAATATTACATTCCCTAATAATAGCATTACATTTAATAAGTTATGTCAATTAGATAATGCTTCAAAATTATTATACAAAATGGAAACATAAATTTATGAAATCATCATACCTAAGTATGCATAGATACTTATTTAAAAACTATTAGGACCACTTAAATCTTTGAAACTCAAATGTTGACCACTCAATTCAAATAATTTTTTTGTGATAAGGGGATTTTTTTTAATTTTATTTTAATTCTTCGTTAATTTTTTAATATTGATTTTTTTTAATCGTCTGGCAACCTACTGCTTAAATAAAAAATATTATTAAATTATCTACTTAATCAACAATTAGCAAACAATTAGTTCTTAATTTTAATCTTAATTTAATTAATTAATAAATTTTTATTTTAACCTTAATTTATAGTTACAAATTTTGACTAATTCAAAAATCATACTATAATATAAAGAAAAAAATCTTTTTCAAAAAAGTGCGTATATTTAGAAATTAGTCCATATACAATGAGTGTTTTACGTTAAAGGCAAATTTCCTTCGCCTGTTATTAAATACAGAGAAACGCAAAAAATCATTATTGATTACTTTCTTTAACTATCATTAACAAATCTTGCTAAATTTATTATGAATTTTCTTTTACATAACCAAAACTTAGGTAGATGTTTCCATATTAAACTCTAGCAATTTGCAAGTGAATATTTTATAAGGAAGATGTAATTCAACCTGTCAACTTGAATTTTAATTTAAATATAAATTAAATACCTATCTTACTTTTGTACAAGTACATATATAACTACAAATTTCTCTATATAAATACATATATTTCAATTTAAAATTCTTAGCTTTATGCTAGAAAATAGAGATATCCATAGACATGTCTATGCTTTGTATGCTATTTCTGTTATCAAGTTTATTTACATGAACAACATTTTGTAGTTTCTACTGGAGTGCAATATGCAAGTGGACAAACAAAAGTCTTGTTTATTTTGAATATTAAAACAGTGAAATAGATGAAGTAGTCACGGAGGCAATATTCTTATATTAAGAGTTCTAATAGAACGTATAAATATTTAAAATGTATTTGATTTAACAAAATTTAATTATACTTATGTATACCTATGTATGTACATATGTGTGTAAAAACACAATCATCCAGTGAAATGTATCCTTTAGCAGTTTGCTTAAAATTGTTTTAGTTTTGTACATAATTTTGAGCTCTATTTATTTTATTGAAAATTTGTAGATATTTAATTTAATGAAATCCAAACTGATTAAAAATACATCTCAACAGGTATAATAATAGGTACGGTACATATCTACTAATGCAAATATTTTTAAAGAGAAACACGTAGATTATTGCTTCGAATACGTGACTTGTAAGTGGAGCGTGCTGCACTATATGCTTTTTGTAATTATTATTCTCTAAATAAATTCAGATCCATTGAAAATTCAAGTATCTACATACATAATATCTACACATTCTAATTATAATATAGAATTTTTATACCAAAAATATAATGACGAAAAACAATAGCATTTTATATGGTGACAAGTATTAATAAACATATATAGTATGTACCTACATATGACTCATATCGATTTAAGGGTTTTTCTACGGTGCTAATGAGAGAAAAATCTAAATGTGCCATATTGTACCAATAGCACCCCTACGTTTTAATTGCATGTTTATTTAACATTAAATTTACAGTATATGATAGGACAATATATATCATTGATTTCAATTCAATAACCCTTCAACATTGTACTTGAACATGTCTGGCGGCCAAAATAAGGGTTGCGTTTTAGAAGTGACTATTGTCATAAGATCTATGGGGTATATTGCCGGTTTATACAGTATACAAAATGTTGTGGAATACATATTTTGCAAATATTAAATAAACAACATGTGGCAAAAGATATAAATAAAACCATAATAAATTTCAAATTATCGGATTAAAATAATTTTCCACCAAATTGTACCTTTTTACCCTTAAAGCTTTTTGACATTAAATAAAATGAAATTGCTAGTCAAAAATGCCCAAATAACTATACTAAATCTTTAATTAATTTAACACAAGACGATAAAAAGGGGTGGAAATACGAAAAACCAAAAAAAAAACAAAAAAGGGTATGTTCATTACGATTAATACAATTCAAAGCGTGTGCTAGTCGTTTACGCTTCACGGCATTACATCATAGTAAAACGACACAACTCCACAAACAGAAGGGTTTCGACACTAATTGAAAAATGTCTTCTCCTCTTTGTCTCTATGTTGGTATGTACGTATTATATAGATAAGTATATATTGAAGCTATTAGTTTTTTGTGAAAATAATTAACGCTTCACGGACTACCAGTGCTAATCTATTCAAAATTACGAGCAGATATATTCTTTGTAGTCATTGAAATTGATGCCAATTAAATCTAAAGCCTCTTTCTCTCTACATCTCTATGTCAGATCGACATAGTAATATAATATGATGGAAAAGGCGTTTCTCAAACTATTGTCGACGGGTTCACTATAAATATTTGTTTATCAAAAGATGCCCGCTAGGTTCTTATTTAATGGTATCTCCATGATTACAATAGGTTTTTTTTTCGTGATCCTGTACAATGTTCCGTTAATTGACCAGACGCTGCGCGCCCGGTATCAAACTACGAACGAATTTGTCGTATATGTAATGTTAGAACAACTTTAAAGGATCGACATAGATATTTTTGTAATAAATCCCAAATACTAAAAGCTGAAAGAGAGAATCGAAATTATCCCATCTAAAATTAAAAAAAAAAATTTGCCCGCAATATAGGAAACAGTTAAAGTGCACTGAACTGAGACTACATACATTTATATACAAATGCTAAAATACAGCTAGGCTAATCTGTTCAACCGCCCTATAATTGAACAATGGCTCACAACCTGTATGCCGGATTTTGATATATCTCTTTTTAATTATATTATTATACAAGAAAATCAACCACGGCAACATAAATATATAATTTTGTTATTCATGTCGCAGTACAATGCACAATAAGGTGTTATTTTGATTGAGCTTTTGTATAAGTTTTCTGTCCTAACTATACGGGCAACCAAGCATTGAAAATAAAACCAAAAAAGAAATTCTATATGTAATTTCACATGATCATGATAAACAATAGACACTATTAGATTAGAAGTTAAATTAGGCTTTTATCATACGTATGGTAAAACACACCTTCACATTTTTATATAAAATCATCATAATATTTTCTATTGATTTTGCTAATAGGTATAGGTTATTGGAATAATAAAAGCTGATAATTGCAGTTTGTTGATCTTACGTACTTTTCTTGGAAATCGTTATTGCCCCCTGGTGGGCGCTAGAGCTTTTGAAGGGGGCGGTTGCGGGTACCAATATAGATAGATAGATAGACAGTTAAAATAGATATAGATAATGTGCAACAATATTATAATATTTGGTATAATGAATTATCATAGAAAGGGGGCGTTGGAATTTTTTTTTTCTAGTAAAGGGAGCGGTGGTCCAGAAAATGTGGGAAAGCTCTGGTTTAGATCCTAAAAATGTTCATAACATATGTACATATATAATATATTAATTTTCGTATTTTTTTGAGTGACATTTTCTTTGAGTTAACCTATAGAAATTGATTACATATTTATTAAATTCTAAGTTTATATTTTATATGCATAGGTACATAGATCTCACTCATCTGCAAAGACATTTTGCTACCCACTATGTATACCACCTTTATTAATAAATAATTATATATTTTTCTTTTGCTCCATTTCTATTTATGTAAATACAATTTATATACTTTGGAGTAATTTTTACTCAATACTGAATAATAATTTGTTTGGGTTTTTGTATAGTAAAAAAAGAAAATCTATGTGAAAAGACATCTTTTACTGTTTTACATATTATTTCAATTATACAGCTTATTATAGATAGATTCAATTATACAGATTATATTTACAGATTATTTCAATTATATATTGGTTAACCAATATTTACCAATTCCTAATGCAAATAATCTTCTATGCGATAATATCAAATGCAGATTAACCACACACTAGACAATAAGCCACCACATCAAACAAAATTGTATAGAAGATCAAACATTTCATAACTTTATGCCAAGTGTATATATACCAAGTATACCGTACTTAATAACAAACAGCATTTAAATATAAAGTTAATGGCAAAAAATATAACTCTTGACCTCATTAAGTCAAATAGTACCATATTACATCCTCCTATGACCTATACATAACCTACAAATATATGGGATGTCCATTTCGTACATATAGGGCAAAATTTATATTTAATTAAGATTCGAAATTCAAACCTATACTAACTTTGACTTAATTGATAAATTATTAATTCATATCCATTTGGGACAAAACCTCAACCCCATAGGACGGCAATATTACATGTAAACAAACGAGGCTAGGTACCTATACCCAATTTATTAATAACTTCCATCTAGATGTCACTTAATTTATGAAGTATTAATATATATATGAATATCAATAATTTATTATCCATTAGCGTTAGTTGACTCATAGTATACCAGAGTAGTGTTTGTATAATATGCACTTCTCGACATAAATTACAAGGAAATAATAACCATAAACTCAGCACAGACACAGACATATTGCCTCATATACAAAATTTTCATAATAAATTACTATGGCTGCTAATTACGTATTCGGTAGTAATGGCAAATTAATATACGTTAGATTGTCAATTAACAGATGCTTAGGCACATAGATAGATTGCGGTATTCTCTAGAATTACATAACAATCTCAATTTTTTTTTATTATTATAACTACTGGACAGGTTCATAAGTATCAGGGGGACCGGAAAATAATCAATTATTTTTAAAGTTATACGTTAATTGTACGTACATATCTCGCAGACGATGCGTGATAACATATTGAGGTTTTTTTTTAATCTTTAGCGATTTTTGTATTCTTTAAAGTACTTTTAAATTTTGTATGTTAAAATAAACTGAATTAAAGTTTGAAACTCATCTAAAAAATTGTATGTGTAGGCTAATAAAAACATTTGTGCAACATAGGGTGATGTTTTGAAGGTCAACAAATGCCAATGGTTGCATCAGGTGATTTTGATCTGACTGACGGATGCTGATTTATTTATGACTATTCTTTCGTAAAATTACACCCATACCGGCGGATTGTAGCTCACTATATATTATTATTCGATTACGTAGTCATTATAATATCTTTGTTTTGTGATTTTGTTCTTAGTTAAAATCCACACCAATTTACATTTTTTTACACCAAACAACATCTGTTGTAGGTTTTTTGTTTGTTTATTTCTCCTAATAGCAATACATTTTCTGGATTAAATGGTTTATTTATTTTGGCATATTAAGCTCAGCACATATTAGGTTTATTGCAGCATTCGATGTACATGAAAATGGTTATATTGTCACGTACAAAGCCACACACGCATTAATGGGCACAAAACCCAATAATATATAGTTATTGAAAAAGAAAATGGCAAATGACATTTTCTTTCATTGCATTTGAAATTACATATCTGCAATATAATGATTTTAGCTTTTCCTTTGCCAGGGATTATTATAATGTTGGGTACATTACATATATGAAGAGAGCAAGGGAATATAAGGTTTTAACAGAAATTAGATCGAAGATTTTCATGTTTTTGAGTTATGGGTGTGGAAGGCCAGAAAATTTCAAATTAAATTAAGGAATTAAACTTTTTTTATATTTATATTTAGCGTTGGTAGTTTTATATGTTTTTCTTCTTTGTATGTGGATGAATATAAATATAAATATGTATGTTTATTTGCATAAGATTGAACACCTTAATTATATCCACTTAGTATAATAATTGTATATAAAATAAAATTTAATATGATCCGAAATTAGAGCTGTTTAAACCTTTGATGAGATCTTACTTTTTCGGTTGTTTATTTCTGTCAAGGTATTTTGTTTTTCATTTTTGATTTATTTCATCTCATACTTTTCTCTTATATTTGGAATTCTAAAAGCTTATGAAATTCACTCAAAAATGCACAGTAATTAAAATTAATTATTTTAGGAAATGCGAAAAAAATAATAACCTATGCATGTACACAGACAAGTATATACTTGTCTGTGGTATGTTGTATATATCAAGAAATACCCATTTTTAATTTTGTGTTACTATCTGAAAAAATTCTAATAATAATTTAGTGCCTATATTTATTAGAAAAATAATGAGGGTTAATTTAAATAAATCCTCACTTGACTAACTATCCATTATTATGGTGTGTAAAAATAATTTCTATTTGAGTGTAGTTTTCACTAGCAAAATTATCCCCATCAATAACGATAATATTGAAATGTATTTTCTAATATTTTCTAACAAAAATTACGAAACAACCCCTATTTTTGTTTTATTAGAAGCTACAATTTTACTTGTACTTTGGACATTATAATAATTATATCCGAACACATACAAAAATAATTGACAACTGAAAATCATTTATGTCGTGTAAAAATTGGATACGCCCAAACAGATTCAAATATTTACCCTAAGCATTTGTATATGTATGTATGTAGGTATAGAGGACAAATTCGATGTATTTAACAATAAACGCACCCTAAAATTATTTTTTGATCAATTCTATCAAACCGAAATAATAAAATACGTTTTGTCCTAAACTGACAGTAATAAAATAAATAGTTTCAAGTGCTATTTGAAATATATGGCAACATATGCGAAATTCATAAAGTTAAAAATAGACGTCATTAACATGTTTTTGTAAAAATAATAATAAATGGGAAATTTAATGGTATTTAAAAAAAAATCGACAAGGTGAATGAATTTTTCTAAAATGAAATCCTAAATAAAAAATTCGCTTTGCGCAGGTAATATTACATATATGTACGATTGTACGTACATATATCATAAAACGGTAAAATTATTTATAATTGGTAGGTAGTTCCATTAGCAAACCCCAAATGACATATATTAAATTACCAAAATATAAAATCTCCTAAAATAATTGAGTAACAAATGTGTGTATTTTCTCTGGAAAGATCCTTGTCTTTATGTCGGCATTTTAGAAAACTTCCTTTCAACATTAAATAATACCTACCTATTTAAGTAAATGTCATATTTAATGAATGTTGTCCTTGTGGCGTTTTAAAATTGTTTTATTACCCTCAACTATTTTTTCGAAAATATTTATTTTTATTTTATTGCAATTATACTACTGTCGGCATTTAACTTCTTAACAGCAAAACCAAACCGAGTGACTATGTAATAAATAAAAATACAGAACTATCAGCTGATATCTTCTTTGAGTCAGATTGTAAATTCTTAAGAATGTGCACGATGTTTTTACTGTTTCGTATAATTTATGAATATCCTTTTCATTACTTACTCATCATAAAGTGACATTTTGATCTCCTAAAAGTTTTATGTGTAAGGTAAATTAAGTAGCAACGATCCAATTTTTTACTTCATCCCAAAAAAGAGAAACAAATATCCGGAATTATTCCAATTTTAACATTGAAGATCATTTCTTGGGCGCCAAATGAAGAGATTATTGGTTTCTCCAATAATGACTGCCAATAAAAATCCTGCTAAGTAAATAAGTAAAGCTAAATCATTACAAAAAAAAAATGAATCAAATGCAATAACCTACCAATGTCTACCAATGGATTTACCAATTTAAATATTGGAAATTTCTACCAATCGTGTAAACAGCTAATTTTTCATCCGCCAATTTGCAATTTGTAGAAAATAAATTGGCAGAGCATTGGTAGGTTGTCATCGGCCAATGAAATTGGCGGGTTTTGTGACAAGATCTGCCAATCGAAATTTTGTTGTTTGGTATGAAGAGGTGGGAGGATTTTGCCAATTTAAAATACTTAACGCCACGACATATTATAGCCAATCAAAAAAAATTCAAGCTTTTAGTTTGAGTTAACGAGCGGGCATTGCATTTTTTTGTTTCAAAACTTCTAATTCATGAGAAAATAAGAAAAAACACAAAAAAAATTTTGAAAATTTCTACATGAAAACTTTCTTTTATATATCAAATACAGTATGGAAACAAAAAGTTGTCAAAATAATTTTTTTCGTTTTAATTAATTAAATCTATTACTCAAATTTACGCACTATAGTCATCAAGTTAGAAAAAAAGTAATCCCCTCATGAAAATGCACACAATCACCATTTTTCTTTTATTTTATTGTTTTGATATTATCGAATTAACGAAAAAAAAACGTTACATAAATTTTGATTCAATTTATTGCAACCAATAATATTTATAAAAAAATATCCCACAGTCAACATGAATTATTATTAATGTATGAAAAATTAAATAATCAAAGTTATAATGTTGTCAAGCTCTTATCTACCATGTCCGCAAAAATACAGATGAATGGATATGCACCAATAAATAAAAACTAATAAAAAATTTGTCATGTCTCATGTGTCACGTCATGTGCCTATAATCAGACCCCATAGTTCCGTCCGAACATTTCCTTCCCTTGATATTCCAAGTTTATTACATTTATATGTATAGAGCAAAGTTCGCCCTCAATATAAAATTGCATAGGATAGTTTATGTATGTATGAATGTATGGTGCATACTATGTACATAACAGTGGCGTGCAATGAAATTTGTTATCCAATCATCATGGCAACAAAAAAAAAACATATAAAGTACACTCAATTTTTTTTTTGTTATCTTCTTATTTATTTATTATTTAAAGGACAAAGATTTTTTTTTAATAGTTCCATTAAGATTAGATCAAAATTTGAATTGCACGACACTGCTACTTACATACAATATGGAATAATGTATATGTACAATTGTACGGAAAATAGGGAAATCCCCATTTCTTTACTTTTGTAAAATACTCTACTTACAGTATAATACAATATATTACATTTATGTACATTAATGGTAATCAGTTTAATGGCAATGACAATAAATACACAAAATGTATCCCAAAAAATTCGACAGAATACTAGTTAATAACTACCTCCATATACATATACAAATGTATGTAGGAACAAAAAATACATTCAAATTCGTACATATGTATCTAATTCTATTAATTAATTATTTAATTTATTTAATGTTCATAACTATGTATAATTAAATAATTTAACCACTTGTGCAATGTACATATTGAAGCGGGACAATGGAATTATATTTATTTGCCGTCCCTAAATGAATAATTTGGCAGTCACATGACAATAAATTCAAATATTTTTTCAGAACATTTAACTCTAATAAAGTATTTTGGGTTATTTTATTAATTTTTTTTTTTTTTGTAATTTGTTTCGATATAAATTTGGTATTTCCTATATGTCACACTTGAAGAATGGTTATATTTTTGTAATTCAATATAAATACTTCCGGTAATAATGGTATAGATGGCGGCATGTGGTGAGGTGGCATCAGGCGTGAATGAAAGGTTTGATAAATTTTTTTTTACATTCAAATGCTATTAAATTGGTTTTATAGAATCGAAGTCCTACAAAGAATGTGAGGGTCGTCCGTTTCATATTTTTTGTAGATTTCGGTTGACAGTAAAAGGAAACATCATATATATAATACACAAGATGTAGTTGACCAGATTTTCATACGTCATAGTGGGGTGAGATTCATAGATCTATAATACTAGTGGATTGTCTATAGTTTAATAAATGTTAGATGAAATAGTTAACGTTTTGGAATTCAAATCGCCATTTCTATACTACGAGTACGTATATCAAAAATTCAATTTGTTTGGGAGAACCAAAAAAATAAATGTATACAAAGTTGGATTTTAAAATGTTTTGCTAATTCTTTTAGCATTCTTTTACAAATTATCGCCAATTAACATTTAATATTTTTTTTTCTTCACTTTTTATTCAATCACATTCTGAAAAAACTCAATTTAAATAATTAAATCTTAGAATCAAAATCAAAATGGATTGACACTGGAAACACTTCATATAATAATGATCGTATAGAATAGACAATCCACTAGTTCAGTAGTATTATAGTATTACAGCGTTTTGTGCAAAATGGACAGTTGTAATCATTTTTATTATATATATTTTCTGACCACATTTTTTTTAAAGAAAAACTAAGGACAAAAAAAAAACTTTCACTGATTTTTTCTTTCCATATGGATCTGTAACCATAACTTATTGAATAGATCTCAAACAATAACCAATAATCAATAAAACTAATTTCCAAGCATAACGCAATGAGAAAAAAAACCAACAATACAAATTTATACAGGTACTGTAATTACAAGAAATTTAATTTTAATCTCTTTCTATATAATATAAGTGTATTTTGATGATGGAAACGGAGATTTATTCCGTCAATTGATTATTACTCTTTTTTTTTCTTTTGACCAATAAAATTATTAGATTTAGATTATTTTGGTGTGTGAATACATCATTAACTCTATTGAATACCGCTAATCTAGCATGTATTTACATATATGTATATATGTACGAATACGTGTATGTACAATAAGTATAAAGATATAATGTAATGGTACATAAAATAGGTAATTAGATTATTTCCACATAGAAATCTGTGTTGCATCTTTACTAGATCATCTACATTAAATTCGTTTGAGAATTTATATCAAATTATGAAAATGTTAACTAAATAGAGTTGATTCATTTTTATTCAGACCAAATGGATTAGTACATATATAAATAATGTATTTATTACTAATTTTTTTTATTTATTACTAATTTTTAAAGTTGGGTTAGAAAAACTCACTTTTTGAGTTTTCTTTACCTCCTTCTTCTTCTTTGGTCTATATGTTGTTTCAAGTTCTCCAGTGCTCCCTTCGGTTCTGTTATTTGTACTTTGACGGTAGTTATTGCAGTACTCTGGCATCTCTGTAGGTATTGTATACTATCCAATCCACGTTTTCCTCGTTTTTCCAATAATCTTCCCCGTTTTAACGTCTGTAATGTTATGTTGTTGATATGTTTACATTTACATATACGAAGATTTAGATTTATACTCTAGAAGAAAAAAAAATTCTTTCGGGCAAATTATAATTAAAATATTTAGTTAAATAGGTCGTAACGATTTAATGTCATTATTTTAATGGTGTATGTAAACACTTGAAAAATAATGTAACAGGATAAGTAGCCACTACCTTATATACATCTCCGTATATACGTTAAGCATTAAACTCATAAATATTGTGATGTTTCGTATTACCATCTAACAAGGCAGCATTTTGCATTTCTCTTCGTTTTCCTAGTCATTTTTCTACCATAAAGTAAATCTTTATAAATAGCAGTGACATTGTGCACCATTAATCAAGTCACATCAAAATAAATATTAATAATGCACACTACGAATAACCACGAGAAAACATCCGCAATAAAATATTTATTTTAATATTTACAGCAAAACACCCCTATTTCATTTTTTATTCATCCACAGTTTAAGCCATATAACTGTCCATATATTAATAATAAATAAACTAAATAGCATTAATAATAAATAAAAAATATACTTCATTGCGTACATATTATACACGATACGTTTTTTTTTGATAAAAGTTTTATTCGCTCTTTCACTATTATAGGAGAGAGGAAAAAAATTAAATTAAATAACAGCGCTAATGTAACTAACCACCAAACATACAAATAAAATGCTTTCCAACCCTAATTTTTGTCTATACCATTTATTTTTTGTCCCAATTCTACCGTGTGTGCATACGTTCACGAATTTTCCTGATCCCCTGGAACATGCATTTGTACTTTTATTTCCAATATAATAGACTATTAGTGAAATCTGTTTGAATTTAATACCCTGCTTTATTTTGTATATATAATACAGGGGTGTTATTTAAAAAAAAAAAAAAATTTTTAAAAGAGATTTAGTTTTTTAATAATATAGGTTGTACAATATTTTAAATTTACGCCTATATGTATATGGGAACGGTTTACTATGTATGTACATACAGTGTGCATATAAATCACTTCTTTTTTTGAAACTAAATCCCATATCGGTATGAATCCAAGCATACGTTCCACACTTTTAGATTATGTTGATAAACAGCCTGTTTCCAATAGTCTGAGCAAATATATTTACTTAATGTCATTCAAAGTTTGGAAATCTATCAATATAAAGATTAATTTGATTTATGATTTAAGACTGAATGGTTATAAATATATAGTCCTCTATATAGGCTCTGATTTTTCCTTAGTGTAGAATCAAAATCCAAAATAAATAAATAAAATAATATAATTAAATAGTATAGAGAAGGAATTGAATCCGTTTATGGATTTTATGTTGTATAAATCTATGAAACAGTGAAAATATAATTATTGAATGAATGAATTTTTGACATTATTCTTCATGTGTTGCAAATTTTCACAAACTTGATTTTCACACCGACTTTTAAATAGTTGATAAACTTTATATTTACATTATACATAGTATTTAATTTATTTGAGTTCCCCAGTGAAAAGTAATTATGTGTGCTTCTCCAATAGTCTCTTTAATAACAGTCATAGTCTTTAACTTTTTTATACAAACTAATTTTTATTTTTAATTACAATTTATTTATTATTTATTACGATAATGTTATGATAGCGAAAAAGATAAATATTGCTGTAAATTGTAAATGAATTTTTTTTCCGAATTTATATAGAAGTATCATTGTATATTGTTGTACAAGTACATAAATATTAAAATAAAATTACAGATAATAGAAACCCTAGGCAAAACAATGTACTGCTAACCCAACGTAAATTTTGTCCTTGATACAATTTATTTGAAATGTCCCAAGTGTCGTATAAACAAATTGATGTAATGTGATATGGTCTGTAATTACTAGCAATCGAAAAAACATTAGCCAAATTTAATTGCTGTCCAATATTTGTTTTTTTGCTGTTGAGTTTTTTTATCGTATTATAGACTATGGAGATAAATACCAATTTAAGCCAAAATTATATCAAATTTCGTTTGAATGAAATATTGCTTTAAAAATTGTACATTTAATTGATTTGTTATATTACGCATTAGTGACCAAATTTTTATCATAAGATTGAGGTGAATTAAACATTACACCTCAGAGCAAACCATATAATATATTATAATATTTAAAGTAATTAACGAAAAACAGCTCTCTGTCAATATGTTGTTGACGCTTCGTAAGTAAATTATTAAGTATGACCATTTATTACCTTTCTCTTTTAAATAAAATTTCCAATTTCAATCGACTTTATGTTTCAAGATTTTCTAACTTTCAGTTAATTTTAAATCTAATTAAATTCCATCCGGTCCAAACGTACTCTTTGTTGTTCTTATGTACAAAATACCTTTAT
>JANSTT010016867.1:0-19570 GCA_026745375.1 Platyura marginata | reverse complement strand
TAAAATTATTAAAATCGTAAAGTTTTCTTGTTTTTAATTTTAAGTGAAGTGGTGTTCCGCGAGCCAGGGGCATTACACCCTTTTGGTTTGCTTGCTGGTTTATAGGTAGGTACATCGTACACTCCAATCAATTCCATATCATATCAATAAATCAAAAAATAAAAGCTTCACATAATATGACGCGGCAGCTTACTGAAAACGGAAGTAGGATGTGTCTGAAAAAATCCACTTGAAAATAAAAAATAAAAAAAAAAAAAGTATAATTTTATTTAAATCGGCTTTTCGGTTTTTGTTTTGTGGCATGCAAGGTATGTGTGGTTAGGGTTGGCATGGCACGTAATTTAATATTTAGGATAAACCTTTTTCAAAATGCCAGAGAAGTTTTTTTTTTCCTTAGTATATATTGATGTTATTGAATGAGTTTAGTTTTTTCAGTTTTTTTTTTTTTTTTTTTTTTTTTTTTTATCAATTGAAATACGATACGATTTTTGAATAAAGCATTTAGAATTGCCTCAACAACGTATTTTGAAGTGAATGAGCCAGTTGCGGTAAGTGGTTTTAAATTATGTAAAGAGCGCAGTATATCCTATATTAAGTTAGAAATCTAATAGCTGCCCGCAAAATTAAAATTTCAAGCGCGAAAACATTTTAATCGTTTGTCGCTATTTTAATTTTGTCATTAAAAATATAAAAGTTTATCAATTACAAATAATTATCAAGAAATAGGCTTTGAGCAAACTTTTGAAAGTCCCCTTAAAAATACTGAAGATTTTCATGTACGTTCAGTTACAGTTTTATTTTTTTCCCCCTAATAGGATATCCACCTAAAAATATAAATACGAAATATATTTTTTAAATTCTAATTTTTACTCATAAAAAAAAAATTTCGCTAACAGAAAAAAAATGGACTGCATCCACATTGCATATCCGGTTTTAATGATTTATGCTGGAAGTGACATTTACAAAAAAAAATTCCGCAGATAATGCATTTTTTGAATTTTCCTCGTTTTTAGTCTCAATAATCAATGGCACTGATAGAAAAGCATCTCTAAAATAACACATATTTTATTAATAATGTAATACATAACATAATGGATCGGTAGTGAAGTAATTTGACAATAGATAGACTTTCTCTAAAAGAGAAATGGAGTACATACAAATGAAGTTTTTTTTTTCACTAGACTAGACTTATAGAATTTATAGGTAGAGAGAGATAATTCGGATAATAGGTTAAGCATAATGAATTGTTCTCCAGCGGTTATTTGTCTAATCTCATAACTTAGAAATTATGTATGCCAAGGCTACATTCTGGGATTATTCTATTTTTCATTGTTCACTAACACAATTAAATGTTTTAAACAATTCACTCTGCAATCTCTTTACTGACAACCTAAAGATTTTCACTTATTTACATATATATTAAATATGTATGTATAAGTACAGGTTCCCTTTGGATATCTTTATCTCGGTAACCACATTTTGGATTTTAATAAACTTCGTTTGACTGTTTTTGGTAATCCATACGTATGAATGTGTCATAGCACTTCTGCATACAATAAATGAGTATATAGACTTTAGAACAATCATACACTATTCTATAGCTTACTGTGAGTGCCTATAAAAGCTCTTCTCAGACATCAAAGCTTTAAAAATCATCAATAACAAATATAAACGACAAATAAAGTTTTTTTTTAAAATTTTGTGTTTTCCCCTTCTCTGGAAAAGTAGAAAACAACTATTGAAGTATTTACGATTAACTTAAATAAAAAAACAGAATTAATAAAAGCTTACAAAGCATTTTCTTAAATACACAACAAACAACAACAAAAATGTCTCCATATAATATACGAAATTGACGTAATAATATTTTGTTTTATTCAAAATGAAAATTTCTCAAAAATATTTAAACTTCATTTTGTTTACTTGCCATGCATATAAACTGAATTTTATGAAATTTAACCAGATTTTACATAATACTCCGAATGTCAACTACTTTGCTTTCATGCATACATTTCCATACAAGTATGTACCATAGGTATAACAGTGCCGACATTTTAGTTGCAAATTTTTTAAATTTAATTTCCATTGCAGTCAAAAATATTACTGTATCGGTATATAGTACGGATGTGTATTCATCAAAAAAAAAATTTGTAAAAGACCGAAAACACTGTAACTATATGTATATGTATAGGTTAGATTTACGTAGTTAGGTAGGTATAGGTGGGTATTCTTTTTTATAGAATTTTTTTTTTTTTTTACTTTAGTTTATTAAAATTGAAAATTCAAGTATGAAGTCAGTATATGTATATATAGTACGTATGTTACAACCCCCAAGTACTTTTTATATACGAGTGAAAAAATTTCCATATAGAGTGTAACCATAAAATAAAAACTTTTTAAAAATTCATGAGAAAAAAAAAACTCCGAAAGACCTAATCTAATACCATTATGATGTTGTCCGGAAGCTTATAAAGTTATGGTTTGATGTGTAAAGTTCATAATTGAAGCGAAACTAATGTATGCGGAAAAAAAAACCTACGACTTTCTTGATTATTAGACGTTTGGCTTTAGTAACATTTATGACAAAAACTGCTTCAGTTTAAGTACACCCCAAGGTATTTTTATAATATAATCTCTACTTTTCCTACTATAAACGTTTGGAGATTTAGAAGAAAAAACTTTTCCAGTAAATAAGATTTATTGGAGTAATGGTCTCTTTGCTTCTAATGACAATAGAAAAGAAATGTTTTCATGTATTTTTTATGGAATAACATAGGCGTTAGATGGGCTAGGCAGGTTATAGTATAATATAATATGCCCTGTCCATAATAGGTATTAATAATGAACAATGCTAATGAAACAACTTACGAAATGGATTTTTAAATAGAATGGTCCATCGTATACCTAATAATTGAAAGAGTTCTTAGCTTATCTTTATTATTACCATCATTAAAACTAGAAATGGACTATAATGACCAACCTCTATTAAATCTATCGATTTATGATAAAATTTAGTGTAGTTTCCTTTTCTTTAACCATTAATATATACACCGCTATACCTTATGCTTAAAATATTTAAAAAATTAATAAATTAAATACTAAAAATATAAATAAATTATGAACAGAAAATTTCAAAAACCACGTGCTGCCATACGAAAAAGTCATTTTATTAAAAAGCTCTCAAAGCTCTCATTTCTTTAAAACAAAAATACAAATAACCGGCAAACAGTACACTTTCAACATAAAAAGTGCCTACATTCAACAATTTATTTTTAATCAAAAAAAAAAAACAAAAAAAAAACAAGAAATGCAAGGACATTTTAGAAAACTCAGTTAATATTACACTCTCTATATAAAACATTTATCCCAGTGGAATTTCCACTATATGGTGTGAAGCTTTTTCAACATTGTATTACATAAAAAAAAAAACATTCGAAAGGAACATGTGAATGGGGATAAAATAATATTGTGACTAAAAATTTAAATTATTATTTAAGCAATAAGTACCTATAGTACCTACTACTAACTATTAAAGAAAAACAAATTAAGAATATTTTAATAAGTATAAGCAAATCTCGTCAAGTACCTATGTACATAGATAAACAAACAGGTTTTTAGCAACAATTTGGCTAATTACCACCATGAAAACAATATCTTCTTAAAAATAAATGCCAAAAAGCTTAAAGTGATAAATTTGATAAAAAATATTTTTATTTTGGTCATATTAAATTTTGATATTTCAGTATTCTGAAAAAATCTCCTGGGAAACATTAAGAAATTGAATACATCGAACAACTTCATATTGATATTTCGGAGTAGACACATAATACTTGAAAACAAAAAAGATTTCCAACACTTCTATTGGCTGAAAACAACAAATATTATGCCAGATGCAATTAACACGTATCCCACATACTTATGGCTAAACACGAAGAAGAACATTATTGTTCATAAATAATTTTTAATCTTTAGACTTTTGCTATCGAATACATAATGTACAATATATAGAATATTACGAAAGTATATAAGTACAGCAGTACAATAGAGACGAACAGAATCAATACAAATTAATTATTTGTAAATCAATTTGCTGAACAAACTTTCTTCGAAAGATTTCATAAATATCTTAGTCAGAATTCTTTGTAATATTTGATGACTACACGGAACTTAAATTTTGGATATTGTTGGTGTTTTCGATACGGATACATATAGGTGTATATCGTTTTCGAGGATACATTACATATATTTAAGGATATAGTTAGGTAAGTGTATAGGATATACGGGGAAAATGCTTTATAATCAAACTTTTCCAAAACATATCATTCAAATATTCAACAGTATTTATGGGTAAGTTTTGAATCTCAACTGAAGAAGGATTGTTAGTTAGTTAATAAATAAAATACTTATATATGTATTGTTGTAACTAACAATGCTCTGTTATAATACCCTGTACCTAGAGTTAAAAATTAATTAATTAATCATCAACTTGTTCCTTAAGTTAGGCATAGGCGTATACATGCATATGGTAGACAATGGATTTACAATACACATATTGAGATGTAAAATGTTGAATATTCATATTCGCATTTAGTCCTAAAAGTGACATTGACTTTAAAAAAAAATGAGTTGAGCTTGGAGATAATTCAATGGTTCATTAAATAAATATAGATCAAGATATTGATCACATGATCGCAATTATGCCATTTGCGTGGCATTTAAACTGTCCCTACATGGACAAGTACATATCTAGCTGTTCAATGATGTTATTTTCCCTAATATTTATTGATTATGATGTAACTTTTATTACTTACGGTGCTTGTAAACGCACAGCCTACTCAAGGGGCGATTCGTTGTTTTGTTCAATGTGCTCGAATAAATAAATATCAGCAATAAATTTATTATTTTTTTTTTACAATGTAATAGTAAAGCAATTATGTCTCAATCAAAATCTAGGATCATATACTTTGCTAATTCTTTACCAAAAAAATCTCAATCTTAAAACGACTAAATCATTTTACATTATTAATAATAATTATACTTTAATTTAATGGAACGTTAAAAATTTTAAGTTTTGTTCTCGCCGGCTTGTTGTTAAAATTAATTTAAGTCTCTTTGTAGGTAGGTATGTATAATGCATATTAATGAGGATTTCCCCAAAGAATTTAATTTCGCAATTATATTAAAGGGTAGGTAAGTGAAATTGGTGTACCTACCTATCATGAACACTTTCTTTTGTACACACAATTCTTGGTATTCTAACTTTTACTTTAAAGTTAATGTTATTTGTTGATAATTCATATTGATTATTTTTGTCCATTTGGCCGACATTTTGATTCTATTGATAATAGTGAAAGTATGTCATATCTAAAAACATTATATGTATGTACATATATTTATCCTTTGGTTAGCATGGAGTCCCTGGCAGGAACATTTGACAATTTCATTCGAATTCACCGCAAATCAATTATCACAACATCAATCATTAATTTACCGAAACAGCAGGATTGTTTATTTAACGTCGCAGTATCAATTCACAAAAAACTAAACAGCCAGGGTTTTAGATTATTTTTATTAATTCATTAGTTATGCATTTGTCGTAAACTAATATAAAATGAAGCGATAACAACGACACTATAATTGAAAATCTGCAGAGTTCAAAAACGAAAAAATCAGTGCAATAACAGAAATCCATATCATAAAAAAAACTAAAATTGAAATTTGTATGTAGTTCTGATGAAACGATTATAGGAAGGTACTTTGATCTACATATATATGTATGTCTGCAAGGCCTAGAAGCGATATTAGGTACAAAAAAAAATCACGCATAAATTTAAAAAGCTTAATTTCATGGAAATAAAGGCCAAATTGAAAACAAATTTTTGAATTCCAAATGTTGGTGATTTTCTAGAAATTCTATTAGATCGATAAATAAAAATCTACCCAGTCGTCTATGGTATCAATCCACTTTGGACAAATAATCAATTAACATCTACATTTACTTTAACGCACAATATTTATTCATTTGATTCATTAAAATAATCAAAACTGCTAAATACAAAGTTTGAATTGGTTATTTTGTTCAGAGTAAAACTTTATTTTCCTACAGTTATTTCGAAATTAATTTTCGCAAAACACGCTTATGCAATCAACTTTCAAACAAAATCGTTGGTTTGGCATGTTTATGAATGATTTTTGTTTTTGTAATATAACGATAGTTTATTCCAAAAAAAAAAAAAAATCCAAATACAATTACCAAAAGGTCGTGATGTTAACTAATTCTAGAATATAATAATAAATTTAAATATAATATGGTGGGACGCTAATAAATCACAAGATATTTATTTTTCTTCAATTTCGTAAACGATCTTTTCTTAAGAAATATTTTTCATACAATTCGTATGTGAAAATATTTTAATTTTTAAAATAAACACTTTTGTCTACACACATACATACATACATACAATCCATTGCTAGACTATAAATTCAATAAATAATAATACAATTGATTTATAATAAATTTATATTTAAACAAATTTTTATTAAGAATGATAGATTAAGAATGACACGTTGGTTGAAAAGGGTTTTTATGAAATAAAGTTAGTATTGAATGTATTTAAATTCAAAACCTTTTTAGAGTTAGGATCACCATCACAGTTTAAATCAAAATAAATTAACCAATCTTGATTCAGAAATCTAGCTAAAATTAAAAATCATGAAATAATGTATAGTTCCCTAAATATAACTCTTAACTACATATAAAAAAACTAACAAAGTTGTTCGTGTAAATCGTTTAAGGGGTGGGGGTGCCCAAAATTGGATAGAATGCATTGTTATCAGCAATGAGTCTACGTGCCAAGTTTCATCTTGATTAGATGATGGGAAGTGGGTAAATTAGCCCTTTGTTGATTTTGGGGTGGGGTGCCCAAAATTTTATAGAATGCATTGTCACCGGCAATAAGTCTATGCGGCAAGATTCATCTTGATTGGATGATGGGAAGTTGCTAAATGAGTCGTTGCAAGATTTTGCCACAAAAACACAAAACTGAAGTTAATATAAAGGACTTAAAAAAATGGCTGGCATTTAATGGATTAGCAAGCAGAGTTTAAATAAAACAGGAAAATTTAAAATTTATACTAAAAATCTTCAAATGTACAACTTAATTCGTCATCTAAAAAGCCTTAATATCACAAATTCTTTCTGCTTATATTTCCTAAATAAATACTCAATAAAAAAAAAATAAAAATATAATCCCGCCCCTCTTGTCATACATAAAAATGTACTCAAAAAATATTTTTCAATATTTTCCGTGACAGCCTGGTTGTCAGGAGTGCCATTACCATTGGCATAACAAAGCAATGTTACCGCCTTTATCATTTAAAAACTAAGTTGTACAACACAAATATTCTTTATGTTAAACAAATTAATGCGATAATTAATGGATTTCCTATTCGTCGTAGGTAATGGTGTAAACATTTTATATTATTTTTATTCGAATTTATTGATAGCCATATAATGTTGATTACAATTTGAATCAAATGCGTTCTTAATATCAACATGAGTGTGCGCATGAGTCACTGAGCAAACATTTTAAAATATGTATCGGTAAAGGGTCGTATCGAAGGTCTTATTCTAAAAACCTTTTACAATATCAATTAGTGTTGTCATTTATTTAAAAAAAGAAGAAAACTGAAGAAACTTTAAGATTTAATGCATTTCTACAATGTCTCTGTAAGCATTCGATAGTGAATTATATATTTTTACGATTAGTCACTTAAGAAATGCATTATAAATGCTTGATTATATATAATAACTACACATACACAAATAAAGACTCATTCCAATTATATTTATTCGGGATAAAAACGAAACTCTTATGTAAATCCAAATTTTTATGCAGCACCCCATTTATTAAGAAAGGAACGGACACCACAAGACACTGAACTATAACTTTCAGTTCATAAATATCTTTAATCAATTCTGGAAGTAAATATATCTATCCGACAACTACTATAGGTATCTGATAAAGTATCTTCCCCGTCGATCAGCCTGTCTCAATCAATCTCTATCAAAAGTTATTAAAAACAGTTTAGAAAAAAAAAAAAAATTCATTGGGAACAACTATCGTGGCCTTCATCACATTTCATTCCTTAAGTACAATATGTATGTATACAAAAAAAAAAAAACACTTATAATACGTTATGGCACGTAACCTTACACGATGTCCGTCCATTCCCGGGTGGCATAAATATCACACAAACAAGCTAAACATGAAAACACGCAACATAGTCTATCCCAACAATTTCTCCACTCTATATTATCGAAACTATAATATTGTATATGTAAGATGGGGTTGTGGTATTTAGAGAAAGAATTTCAAAATTCTCAAAAACAAGTGTCCGACAATGTCCATTAATATCGATGAGACTATATATCCTTTGGAGTTCGCCATCTCCATTCATAAGTTAAGTGTTTGTAAACAAAAATTCGGTAAACATCTTTTAAATATGATGGCATGACACCATCGTATTTATAGAGCACTGGGACCATATAAACAACCACGAAAAAAAAAAAAAATTAAACACACACACACACACACAAAGCATATAAATCCACAAACGTGACTACAGATTAAAGTCGTTAAAATAGGATTGAATAAATGATGGTATCGACAAATCACTGCAGGGGTGCTTAAGACTAAACGTACAAAACATAATTTATATACATGTTGCCACAAAACCCAAAGAAGAATGTCTGGGGTCTATCTACGGGAACAGACGAATTTGTACCATACATATTTGTACCCTAATAAAACATCAATATCTCTCCCATAGCGCGACATCAACGATCAAAGGGAGGTTGTTTAAGAAAAGCAACCAACAACAACAACAACAACAAAATGTGTACATTTTACTCTTGTGTATAAAACCATATATTGAGGGTGAGTTGGAGGTTTTTTTTTTTATAGCCATTGGGGTGCTTGGAATGAGGCGCAATAATCGGCAATGACCACGAACTAATTTACGAGACCTGAAATCGTTATATTTATTGATACTTAACCATGAGAATCTTTTTTATTTTTTATTCTCGTTTGAAAGGGCGATGAATTGTAATTTTTTTTTTTTTTAAATTAATAATTTTAATAATTTTTTTTTTTTTTCAAACAATTTAGTGTTAGACTGAAATAATTTCTAATTTCAAGAAACACCTACTGTTTTTACGGTGATTATTTGATTACTTGCTGTGTTCCCGCCATTATTATATACTACTATTGCATGTTCAAGAATAAGGCCAGGAGTATATATAGATATTACCTACGTACCAGAAAGGAGAGAAAAAAAAACGTAATAAAAATAAAAATATAATAAATATTGTTTTATGTGGAGGTAATGCTTGGGATTGTTTTGCGGAAGGTAATAGAGAAAATCAACTTATATGAGGGAGGGTAAGGGTGATTTTATCAGTGGGAGAAAAATGTACATTTTCATGAATTCCAATAAAAATCGATTTTTCCTGGATTATTTTTTTTTTTTTTTTTGTGTAGGAAATCGGACAAATTCAGTAAGTTCCTGTTAACGAAAACAAAATCCGATACTAAATGGAATCATGTTCGTGTTTTTACCTGGAAAAAAAAATAGTAAACGTGTTGTTACACAACATGCCCATTTGATTTCATATAATTTTTTTCTAACTATATCCATTTTTTTATATATATTATAGAGAGAAGGTTAATTGGATTATTTATTATTTATAGTGAAGTTGTGAAGTTTAGATGCATCCTTTTTTAAGGAAGAAAAAATGTGTATTAGCACAGTTATATTAAATTATAATATTGATTTTGGACTATAAATTGTGCATTAAAGGATAAGCATTGCATCGATTCTTTTGTTTTTTGTTTAGATAAGCTTTTTAACATTATCTAAATATGTAATTGTTGCTAAAAACTGTATTGTACAGATAAACTCTATTGTTTGATTATATTTTATTAGTTAATAATTAAATTAAGATCTACAATATTTTTAGCGAAAATATAATTTTAATTTTTTGTTTTGATTCTACACACGATACATTTTTTTCGGATGTCTTTGAAGTACTTATGTATGTATGTATTGTATGTACAGGTACAGTACATATTGAAAAAATATTTTTTAAAATAAATACACATATTTTAATAAAACTTAAGAGAATAACAAAAAATTTAATATTTGTCACGTTCGTGCCATACTTTTCAAACACTTCAACAGCTAAAGTAAGTGGCAGTCACCAAGACTTAATTAAGGTAAAAAAAAAAAAATTCATATTACTTAAATGTCTTATTTGAATATTTTTGTTTTTAAATTAGAATGCGAAATTATGTAGGGAAAAAGATTGTTCTCTATATGCATATTAATGTGATTACAGTTTTATGAAAATACGCACGCAATGTTGTTGTTTGCCTAACAAATATACACCTTAAAAACACTCGACAAACTCTAAATCTAATTTTGATTACTATTTTAGTTAGATTGGAGTGGCAAAAATATAATAATAATAATAATAATAATAATAATAAAATTCATATGTAGATATTTATATAATAAATTGTACCTAGGTACTTATATGTAAATATACATTTATAATTAAGTGAAGGTAGTCCTATTAAAAAGAATATTACAGGGTGTCCTCTAAATTCTAAAATCTAATTAAAAGAATCTTTTGAGGATAACAGATATAGGTAGCTATAGGTACAGGTACCACACAGAGTGGCGGATTGATAGAATTATTGATTCAATATAGACTTTTAGGTATTTATTGTTTTAGACACCAAACATGAAACCATTTTTTAGTATGGTTGGTTCGTTAAAGTAGCGAAACCTTATATTGGTCTCCAATTAGCACAATTGTCCCGTTTTGATACCACTGAACACCCTATTTGTTGTTATGGTCACTCGGGAAGTTCAGTTACAGCCATTTAGAGGCGTTAAGGAATCCTAACACCTACTTGACTGTTTTTTCGCCGATTTCTCTCAGGTGGTTGAAAATGTGATTTTATTTATGTATTGTGTATTAAATATGCTGCTGTTTAATGCCGGACATGTGCAGAAGAAGTGTTCGAGTGTTTTTTTTGGTATAGTAGCAAAATTTTTAACTATTAATAGATGTGGTTTGAGAAAATTATTGTATTCAAACTGTAACCATAACTATAACATGAGTAGGACGAGAGAGAGTTTTTTTTAGAAAACAAAAAAAAACAGTTTTAGGACATTGTACAATATGCATACAATACATATATGCAAATCCTAAAGAAAAAATAACTCCTTTTACCCATTAAATTAAAAAAACTTCAAAATTCAAAATTTTAGCCAATCTGGGAAAAGAGGGCATGACCACTGATCCCAAACCCTAAAATATTGTTCACCTTTCCCCATAAAAATATGCCCATCAAATTTCAACATTCACCACAATTTCGGCTAAGACGCTCTTTAGCCAAATATACCCGTGATCAAAAAGGTCTAACCTAGTCATTTGTGTGGTCAAAAAGTCATATACATACATCCTAAATTTAAAGGATTATTTTTCAAAAACATTTATAATTAACACTACGAATAACAAAGGTCAAATTTTTTCAATTATAAATAAATTTCAATGCAAAACAATCGTAATTTTGCCTGTGGGACTAACAAATAAATGTGTTTTTAAATCTAACAATTCACGAAATGATTCACTAACAATTCACGAAATGAGCACCAAATCCCTTATTGACTTTTTTATAATACCTCAAATTTGAGTCAAAAATAAAATCGCAAAGTCGGCTTTAGACTAAAATTTGAGATTGTCATAAATTCCGTCAATTATTATAAAATATGTTTTTGAAAATCTAAAATTTTTTTTACATTTAATTAAATTTAAAATTTGAACATTGTCTTTCAATATAGATAGCTATGCTAAGTACTTACTGTATAGAATAGAATGTCATAAACATGCAAATTGATTTTAATCATACCCTCTGGACAAGATAAGAAATCTTATTTTTTGCCTAACCGAGAAAGGACCCAGTAATTTTAAATTATTTACAAGAACAAAAAAAAAAGAAGAAGAAGATTATTATACCTATACAATTGAAAAAGAGAGAGAGAGAAAGAGAGAGAAAAATGTTCTTAAATCAACATAAGTAAAACATAACAATTGAATTTAATGAAGGTTATTAAGGTTTACTTATATGCCACATCCATACATACACCCAAATAATTAAACTTGAATTTCAACTTAAATATTAATCAAAGGCATTCCTATTCCTTTTGTCAACTTAATAATAAGTAATCTTTATATTCATACATATAACATTAGAAATATACCTACTCCTACTACTACTTATATGTATGTATGTATAAATATATATGCTAAGAGATCGTTTATCGATTTCCCAAAGGCGTGAGGAAAATTACCTTTAATTTGACACATAATTTAATGTTATTAAAATCTCAAATTATATGCATACATACATAATAAACTACCGCTAGTACATACATTTATGCATTTGTATGGGTAAACAAAATGTTAGTGTCATCGTCTATATTCAAACAATAAATAATGATGATAGTCAACAATATTTTACTAAATTATGGTATAAACACAACAAACGATATGAAATTATTTGTAAATATTTTATTCATTGATTATAATTAGTGTGGTTGGTAAGCACTATATAAATTGAAAATATGTTATGTGAATGATAACAGAATTTTCCGAATTAACCCCTAATGATTTTATGGTAGATGGGAATGTGAATTAGTTGTCAATTGATTTTCGTGTATGTGTACATTTTCCATAATTTATAGTAAATATCGAATATGTTAACACTATTGTAAAAAAAAACATACAAATAGAAATGTTTACTCAACTTTTATCGCAGAAAGCAGATCGTTAGCTATGTAGCTGACTATAGATTTAAATATTCTTGATTTCACTAAGCTGAATATTGTACCGTAGATGTTTTGCTGGTAATAATGTACATTGTATAGGTAACCTTCCTCATGCAATCTGGTACTTATATGTATAACGCGGTTTCAATATAACACGGTTTTCAAATTTTCAGCTTTTAATCTTTCTAATTAATATACTTTTTTAATATGAAGCTCAATGGTTACATGATTATATGGCTCTGTGGTTATCTGAATAATTTATCATAGTGGTAAACACAGTACTTACCATCCATGGCTTTGGCATCGGACTGAGTCTTGTAAAACGCCGCATTACGCTAAAACTTAACCTTTGCGTTATACGAGAGTTACCTTTGTATTATAATTCGTTGAGCTTGGAACTTTACTACTAGAATTGAAGGAGTAATAACGAAGGTTAGTCTTTTACTGTTTGCTTCATATATCAGTGATCATTGAAATCATTCCATGATTATTCCGAATTTTTCCGAATTATTCCGAATTATTCCGAATTTTTCCGAATTATTCCGTAGTCATTCTTTGGGACAGATTTCATAAAAATGATTATCCACACAACTAGAATTAATTAATTAAAAAAAAAAACGAAACAAAAAAATAAATAGCAATCAAATTTCAAATTAATGTTCTTCTACATGTTGCTTTATCCAGCCGCGCTCAAAGCTCAAACGCTACGCTACATATATGTTATGTATGTATGTAATAAATAAAGCAATAAAATTATTTCTTCGTCTTAATTATGACATCAAAGTCGATTTGACTGTATGCACTTTACTTTACAAATGGAATATAAATTTTATGTAAACTTTCTGTTTTAAGGACTATGTACAACATTTAACATGTAAAACGACAAATTATATCGATCGACTTTTAGTTATAAAAAACCCATTTTAATGGAAAATATAGTTAGTAGAAAAACAAGAATATTAACACAATAAATTAATAAAATTTTAGTTTTTTATTAGTTTCCAGTGCCGTGAGCAAAATATAATAAAATTTATATAAAACTCGTAAAAACAATTTCAATTAAAACAATTGAAAATAGTCGACCAACTTCATGTCTCCATTAGTAATGTTCTCGAACTCGTGTTAGTATATAATATCAAGAACAAGAGTCTTTTATGCCGTAACTATCTACCATTAGCTCATAAAAACATTAATAGCGCCAGAAATATACATATTTAATTAATTTATAATACATAATGCCATAGGTAAGTATATATAGTATGTAGTGTAGATAGTGATGGAATTTTAATCATCGTCGCCCTGTACAAGGATAACAAGGATAATAAAACAATAAAAAAATGTGTTTTTTTTTATTCTTGTGGCTTGCCGTGTCTTGTTTGTCTATTAAGTTAAGAATAGGCCATCGGCAGTATAACTATTACCACACAGATTTTATATATATAGTTTGGTATGCAGTCTGCTATTTTTTTTTTCTTAGTTTTTTTTGTTCTCAGATTGTTAGAGCTTGGTATTGTTTCCATATCTTTATGTTCTATCTATAGGTATGTATGTACTTATTTATACATATATTTAGATAGCATAGCACAGCTCTAGGATAAATTTTTTTTTTCTTTTTCTGGAAAATTTACGACTTTTCTCATTATCTTATATCACCTTCAACCATACAAAGATTCTCTAAGAGAATAGCGAAAATCCTACTTTATGTTGTACGATTAATGTATGAGTTTTCGGGTTTGCACAAAGGCTTTTTGAAGTAGGCCCGGCTCTTTTGTGTATGGTAAAGGTACTCCTACCTTATATCGTCCGTATATTTGAGTATATATGGGAATATGGGAAGTGTGCTATTGTTCAACACAAAAGGATTCTTTATTATTTTTTATCCCCTTTTTGACAGTCATATTTGCCTACTTGAATGATTTATTCTACGTGACAAATCTATTGAAATTCCCAATGTATTTTATACCCCAGAAGTGTATTATACACGTAGACACGAAGGTTTCGAAGGTGTTTTATTAGCATTTTTAGTTCAGGATATTGTAATGGGATCTCAGTCCTTTTTAATGTGTCTATATCGTGTATATATGTATATGTATTTACGTACATGCCTCTACGCTCTACCTGTGTACAATAATGGATATGGTAGATGTGGAAAAAAAACAAAATTTTGTTTGAAGTCGCGTGACGCCAGATTTTTGGTTAATAAATTAGTTACGACAGTTTTTGTTGGAGATAACTGGTTGTTGTTGAGAGGTTGTTTTTCAATCACTGCAACATTATTGTATTATACCAGATACAAAAGGTCGCTCTTTTTTTTCATATAAATGAATAAAGTTTTTCATTGTAATCGATAAATAGGTACAAAAAAGCTCGAGGCTTAATTTTTTTTTTTTTTTTAAATAAATATTTAGACAGATTACACATCGTCAAACAGTGTTGAAAAAAATATTCAATTAAATGGTAGAGATCAATTCAAAAATTGTGAACACATTTTTATTTAATAACTATATTAATGTTTTGTTATGAAATGTTATTTTACATTAAAAATTTACCTAAGGCAATTTAATTTAATTTCTTTTTAGCAAACAATATTCGTTAAGTAAGTATATTTGTATTTTTTTAAATTTAATTTTTCTTAATGGAATTCAATTTATGGTCGACTACCCAGTATTAAAAACTACAAATTAATTTTAAACAAAATATTTATTAACTGAAATTATTTTTAAAATTCCATCAAACAATCACTAAACAGTAAAAGAATGGTACGAAAAATTTCTACAATACGATAAATTCCTTTTTACGATAAATTATCCGTAAACCAGTTTTTATAAATAAATTATAAATAAAGTATAAAAAAATTACTAAAAAACCTAATATAAAAAAGGAAAATACCTAAAAAATTATTTGTTAACCTACATAAATATATAAATGCCTATTATTACTCGAATGTTCTATTCAATGTCTAATTTTTATTTTATTCATTTTAATTGATTATAATTGGTTCGATCGATGTTGTTTACATTTCAACCATATCCCCAAAAATAAAAGAATAATACTAATATTCTTCAAAAATTTGAATAAATTATGCTGTGAACTTTTACGGTGGTCCCACAACTCTTAAATACCGAAGAACTTCTACTTAATTATACGTCCACAATTCAAATTTAATTCTAAAATATTGAAATTATTGCGTTTCCCTATAAATCAATATGGTAATTTTACGCTTTAATTAATTCACTCGTGTATTTCGGACAGATTTATGGGTTAAAGAAGAGGGGTTTTTAAGCTTTTTAATTGTCGAAAGAAAGGTTTTTTTTTTACTTAAAAATTAAATGAAAATAAGGCTTGAATGACTGAACGGAACAGAGAAAAAAAATATGTTCGACCAATATTGATGTAAACGATTGTTTATTGTAACAAAATGGTTTGGTTAAATTAATAAAAAAAGGGCCCTACAAAGTATAACAGAAAAATCGAAAATCGAACAAAAGTTCTTCTGATGCTATGCATACCTAATTATGTAAATATTTGTTTGGTATTTTCTAAAATTTAATTTTTTTTTGTTTTCTTTATCTTTCTCTTGTTGTATTAATCGTAATTCTAATGTAAATTAGGTAACTATACCTATATAATTAATTAATTACAATAAAGAACAATGTTTACTTATTAAATGTTGTAATCAATTTTTTTTTTCAAAATTAAAACAATTTTATCCACGTCATAAAATTGTACTTATAAATACATAGGTACATATATCTTCATTTTTATGCTTTACTTAACTTTTATTTATTGATCTTGGACAAAATCGTATATTGTTGTAATAAAATTTTTAATTAATTTCTAAAGTAATTATTTTTAATTTATTCGTACAATGTAATTATGTGTACCTACCTACTTCGAGAATTTTAATATATAAGCAAGTACATAAAGAACAGTAATTTTTAACTAACTGACTTCAAGCCTATACATGTAAGTCTATTACTGTTGCTATATTACCCAGCGTGAGGGTTGAATGGGAGAACATTTTCCACATAATTAATCGCATGGTGAGCAAAAAAAATCTAGTAAAATTTTAATTTTTACAAATTATTTAATTTTATTAATTTATTTGTTTATTTATTTACATTTTCGAGACAATAAATGTTTTTCGACAAATTGTAAAGTCATACTTATTAGAGGTAACACTTAAATTACTTAATCTAAGAAAAGAGAACAAAACAAAGAATTGTAAACTACAAAACTAATTAATAAACTATAGAATAAAGCAGGAAGAGAAAGGGAGAAAAATTAAAGGTTCTTCTTCTTAAAAAAAATAAACTCAGAATAAAAAAACACACTAGAATCAAAAAATAACCAGAAGAACCAAAAACGTTTAATCAAAAACCATCAATCTCAGAAATATTAGGTGTGGTAACTAAATTCTATCAAGTCAAAAAATTCTTGATTTTGAATCAATTGTTAAGTAAGAACACACAAAATCGATCAAATAGCTCAGTGCATTTAGTGTTTGTCTTTGAAGCGGGCCTTTGTAAGGTGTCCAGGAGAAACACCTTAAGTGTTCCTTCCATTTCCGCACACACAAAGATGTCGAATCAATGTGATAGATGTATGTTCAGTGGTAACAAAACAGCACAATTGTGCTAATTGGTAAATCAAGATAGGTCACTCCAAAAAAAAAGAAGATTTGAGGTAATTATCAATATCTTAAAAAATTATATTGTAAAATGTTTAAGATACGCAGAATTTACTAAAGAGCACTGATTTCATGGCAGTCGGAAGGTTACTCACCAAGGATTCACCAAGTATAAAAAAGAAACTATTTAGTGTTATGTTAAGACATTATCAGAGGTTTATAAACAGAAATATTGACACTAATAAAGAACGTGCATGTTACTCTGCTGTCGCTCTATTACATCTCCAAGGCATTTGAGAAAAAATCTACTTGAACCTTACTGTCAAGATTTATAAAAAATTAAAAATGACATCTCTCTACATCAACTATTTCTTAAAAACAAAATGATTCCATCACTTTTATGATTTTATCTTAAAAATATTCAAAAACACTAGGTTTACGCTAACTTCTCCGACAAATTTTATTTCACACACAAAAAAAAAAACCTTCAAAATTCTATTCCAATTAATTTCGTTTCCACCTATTTTTCATTTCTCCAAAATGTCATGCAGATTTCCAAAGATCTTCATTTAAACAAATTTAATTTGTCGACATCATCAATAATTCTGATGTCTAATTTGAACCAGCAATTGCATTTACAAAAAAAAAAGTCTCTCTTAATATAAATAACTGTGGTACGAGTATATTCAGAATATACCAAGAATATACAAAATAAAAATTTACATAAATTGAAATTAAAATTAAAATATAAAATTCAAAAACAGGCTATTAGTTAAATAGAACTGTCACTTTTTTTTTTTTTTAATAAAACATGCGACCCCCCGATGGGACTAGAGTTATTTTCAACTTCTGGATAAATAACTGCGATTAGCTAATTAATTACTAAATTAATCATAAATAATATGTTATGATGTTCAATTGAATTATTTAAATTATAAATTTTATTATCTTGTACTATTCAATGATGCGGTTGTGTAGTAAAGATATAGAGATATTGAGAGTATTTCATATCCCATTTTATCGTTTTTATATTGGGGATTTCGTTGTGATTAAGTTGTTTGCTCAATTCAAAATTAATTTGTCGAACTTTTTTTTTTTTTTTGTGGACAGACATTAAGCTCAGCAATCAACGATATATTGAAAAGCATAAAATTAATTTTTCTCATATATGTATGATGAGATATAACTGTGGGATTATAAGAAGAGCAGGTGCATTCATAACCTACAAATTCTCTATATATACATAGCTGATTACAATCACTATTTATACACAGCAGAGCGTATCGAAAAACCATTTCGAAAATGTCGTAAAATATATTTTATTAATTTTTTTTTTTTTTTATTTCTCTTCTTAATTTTTAATAATAGAAAATTGACCAATATTTGCATAATTCGCAAGTTTATTTTAATTTACGACTTTAGAAGGATTGAAATGATTATGCATTCAGCATTAAGCAATTAATTTTGTTTTTTTTTTATTTTGTTTTAATGTAGTGATTATAATCACGATGATGAAGAGATGTTCTGCTCTTATAGTGAATATGTAATTGTGGTAAACAAGAATATAAATCATCTTGAAAATACTTTCACCTGTTGATTGAGTTGTCAATAATTGTAACAAGTTGGGATTAGTACTTTTTTTATAGCGTCATAATTTATGGTATTTTTGCACCAATATTGATATTAAAATTGAATGAATTAATTTGTTAGAGAGAGCCAGGATACTTTTAATGATACCTATTCACTTGTATATATGTAGGCTAGGGTGCATTTTCAATGTATGGACTTTTTTTTTGAGAAATTGAAATGTGGCGGGTGTGGAAAACTTGGGTATGGGTATAAAACTAATTTCGGTGAAATTTGCACCAAAAAAAAAATCGTTTAGACGTCGCGCATTCGGGTCAAAGGTAAAAAATATGCACTTTTCCATATTTCGGTCTATAACTTTTAAACGGTTACATTTAAAAAAACATTATTAAGTACAAAATTATAGCTGATAAAATTTCCTTTAAAATAGTATATCATTTTCCTATATTCAAA
>JANSTT010016866.1:0-19577 GCA_026745375.1 Platyura marginata | reverse complement strand
AGTTGTAAATAATAAACAAGTACTCATACGGGTATATTATAATCGGCGTAGCCAATTTTTACTTCTTTACTGGTTTGGATTATTGTTAGAATATATAGTGTCCTCTTAAACCTCGACTTGAACAAATACAATTTATTGTCGAGAGCGTACTTTATTTGCTTGACTAGATTCTGAATTAGAAAAAGACAGTAACATTCATATCAGTAGTTTGAGAATACATTCTTCGTTCGTTATTTATCTATCTAGATATAGAATGTGTTTCTACTTATAGTGAGATACTTTTAACATTATTTATGTAGTTGCTATACATACAGGCTTCCTTCGTATAAAGCGAAGATAATGTTCCACAAAAAGGCAGCAAAAAATACAAGACAAGGAACCCATAGTAAAAGTGTTATGTTTCAAATCCAATAATAACGCTATTTTGCAATTATAAGAAAAAAACTTCATTATAAATAAAAACTTAAAAAAAAATATATTATCTACGTTATTTCCGTCTATTTGTTTTAATCCTTTAATTAAACGTTTTAATTCTATAATTAAACTTAAGTAAGTAATAAATTTTCGAAGAAAAAGCGCCGAAAAGTGTTATTGACTTTTGCTAACTTAGCTATGTACATAAAACCCAGCGAATGACTTAAAAGTCTTAAACGTTTTTGACTTTACGTACAATAGAAACAAAAATGCTTTATTAAAAACAAAAACTAAAAATATATCTCATAATTGTATACAAAGTACTACAAAAAATACTTTTATAAATTTTTTTTTACAACACCCACCTTAACAACTTTCTAACCCAACATCGATTTCAATTACAAGCTGTGTTATTCGTTTGTCATCCCGCAACTTTTTATTAATAATTTATTCAAACGATATGCGTTTACATGGTCCAAATATTGACAGATACTAATGTTTAAGTCACACGCCATGTTATTTGGCTATTTAACAAATCGAAGAATGAGAAGAAAAAAAAACGAAAAAAAATAACAGATATCGATACACCAAGCATATTTAAGCGATTATAATAATTTTCAGTTTCTTTTAATTACAATTAAGGCGTTTTATTATTATATAATGGATATAAAATGTTAAATTTTTGATAAATACTAATCTTACAAAATTGTTTTCTATGGTTATTTAGGGTTGCCATTTATTTTTTTTTTTGTAATTACAAGATAATTAGAATTGTTCTAAATTCTTGATAATGCACAAGAAATAGAGTCTAATCTAAAGACATACTGAAATTATTAAAATATGTAGTTTTGATTGAATGATTTTTATATTGCAGAATTAAAGTGGAATATTTTGGCATATGACGTATGTATATATGGATATTAAATTCTAGTACTGTTTATGCTTCGAAATAATTCTCATACGTTGAGATTGCTTCATAAAACGTATTTATATACGTATAGGAACAGTTTTGATGCTTTTTGGAGTGTTTTTCAAAATTCATACTTGTCCTGCCCAGAGCAAAGGTAATAAAACTTACAAAGTTCCTAATCAGACAAGGGCCGTTCAAAGCCTATCTACGACAGAATGCTTGTAGTGGCAAAACCAACCTCTGTAGATTCTTAAGACTTAAGGTGCGTATTAATCGTACATGCCGAAAATCTATAACACCCCTTGTATAATCGTCCTGAAGTTCATCGATCTTCGAGACTGGTAGAACGGAGCATGTCAAAGCACTCCAAAGAGGGATGCCAATATTGGGCTCATATTTAGAAGCCTACGAAATTTAACAAAAAAAACCACCAATAAACGTATAGTCCCAGAATTTCAACTATTTTTATTTTAGTTACTAATATTTGTCGCTGATGGCATTAGAGCGCTGCACAGAACTTTTAACGTGTCGGACGAATGGCAGCCCTAAAATGTGTTATTCTATTTTACATTTAATCATCTCTATAAAAGTATAGATTCATATACCTACCTACTTTTGGCGATAATAATTATTACTTACCTTTTTGTATAAAAAATAAAATTAAATAAAAAAAAAAAAAATGTAGAAATTAACTTTAATGTTAAATGCGTAGCCTCTTTCGGCACATTATCAACTCAGCTAAATAATCGCCAGAAGCGCCGACAAAAATGCAATACAATTAAATAAGTCACATCGTAAAATAAAGATGGCTAAATATTTAAGCTAAAAAAAGAGAGCAAAACCTTTGTTCAGTCCAGACAGATAGACTACTACGTGAGAAATGTGAAAATAATTAATTCATATTTAATGTTTTGAAATGGCCGTGCGACAAGTAGTAGGCTTAACGGTAGGGGAGAGTAGAGTTAAATAGTAATATCTGGAGAAAAACAATTCAACAGGAATTTAAATTGATAATCGTAATTAATACATTTTATATTAAGACCATAATGTCTCTACAGAGGAAGTTAGAGAGCTTCCAAGATACAGCGAAAGAATTAAAGATCAAGTCACAAAAGGTATGCAAGTTTAATGTTTTTATTTTTGCTGAGAGGGGGATCCACACTAATCAAACAGTACAAGATACAACATTTATTTACAATAAGGTTGAAAACAATAAACCATGCTACGATAATCTATATCGACGATGGAGAGCAGCTGACGATCGATCAGTTCTTTAACGATAACGATATTACGATATAAGTAAAACATATCGATGGCTTATATACATACAATACTGGCTATCTCATTTTAACCATTTTTTTTTATTGCAAAAAATTGATATTTTTCCAACCCTGCAACCCTGCATGGTAAAATTATTAAAATAGTTAACCAGTATTGTAAATAAGCCATCGATATATTCTTTCCCATATACATAAACTTGAATAAAATATTGGAAACGGATGCTCTGAAAAGGATGACTCTTTTCGAGATTTTTTATGAATATCACATAAAAAGGTAGGTACTTATTGTCATTTTAATAGTACAATTAGACAAATACAGTTGCAATTTATAGTTTCGTTTCGCATCATCTTTATATATACATTTTCTTCTCAATTTGCCTTGACTTTATTACCGAGTCAAATTAATAGATACAAAAAAATATCCATTTTTAACAAACATTTTATTACATTATTAACAAATTCTCAAAATTCATCTATCTGTGAGTGTTAAGAAATTGTTTAAGAAAAACGATCTTTTCTTTCTTGTTGTTTTTTTTTTTTTTCTTCAAATTTATGCGTTTATGATAGGCTATAAAAACATAATAATCTCTAAATTTGGCTGTAAAATCGCCACTATTTTTTCTTCAAATTTTTAAGGCAGCATTTTTGGTGAATTATGACCCCCGTAAAGCGAGCAAGTTTTCAACATACATTCATGCCTACATACATACAAACGTTGAGCACCGATAATTATTGTCAAATAATAATCTTCCAAATATTTATTAGCTGAGTGATTTTAATGTTTGCGGTTTTTTCTATATATATTTTTTTTATGAACTTCTGTAACTGTTTAAGTGGGTAATTAACAGCTTCTAAAGAGAATTGTTATTTATTTCTGTAATATGCCTAACCAAATTGCATAAAGTTTGAGTTCAAGTATTTAAGACTATTAACAATAATACCTATAAACTTTTAGTTAGAGATTATATGTAATATAGATAATTATACCTATATGCAAATTTTAAGTAGCTACATATCAACATATAAATATATATACGTATACTGTGGTCACATGTAATAGTGGCTTATCTGCAAAGTTGCAAGCTTTCAGTAGAGCTGTTTTATTATTTCAACCCGACTTGAAAAAAAAGTTTAAATAGCATTAAATAGCAAAAAGTTTTTGCTTCTATTGTATAGAAAATAGCAATGATAATTATTATGGAATGATTACATAATTAAAAAGTTGTGATTTTAAAGGTTTTTCTGGGAAAAAAGTATTTAAGCCATTATTATACAAATAAAAAATAAATTTTTTTAAAATAATCAAATCAATCAAGCTGTTTGGTTTTTAATGTGGGAATTACAAAAACCTATTGAAAATCCGGTAAGGGCAAAATAAAAGATTAGACGATGTACGTACAATGTACATAGATGTCTAATCTATTTAAAATTCATTTTTGGCTTAAAAGCACTTAAGTCACTATGACTTTTGGCCACAGAAACACAAACACATTATATAGCTTCTTACTTTTACTTCAATTAAGCTAAGAAAATCTACAACAAATAAGTACATAACGAGACATAATTATATTGAAGGAAAGCTTTAGAACACTTTTTTGGTTTTATTTTATTGCAAAAAAAAAAATTGCATTGAGGTATTGTTGGACTTTGATTTTCTTTAAACCGATCGGATGATCTAATCGTAATAAAATTTTAGGGAGACCAGAACGTATACTTTATAAATTTTAGCTAGTGGTACATAGTGGATTTTATTTTAAGTTTGTTATTGAGGGACAGAGGTGTCCTTTTAATTTGTTGTCTAGGTGTTTCCCTTTTTTTGCAGAAAAATAATATTCATATTGTTGAAGGCAATTATTTTAACATCTTTAACATTTAAAATACGCCATTTAATAGTAAAATTGAAAAAGAAACAGATGCTGTACTTATATTATTATGGAACTCTAATTGATTTACTCTTGAATTCCACATAAAATAACTTCTAATTAAAACTATGGCACATTTAGATTTTCGAGCTCTACATCGAACAACGAAACCACAGTTCTACCGACAACACAATTAAAATACACAACAACCCCCCCCCCCAGTTATAAAATTTGCTAGTGTTACCGAAATATTTTTTTTCTGCCTCTGTTATAGCTTTTAGTTATGGTGATAATTATAATGCCACCGTTACTTTCATCCTTCCTAAGCTAAAACTTCTTATAATATCATCATTTAAAAGCTTAAGTACTGCCTTTATATTACCGATATTTTTTTTTTCTCCAAAGATTTTCGCATTTTCTTATGGCTTGGTATGATATATTTATGTAGATAGATCCTACACCTATAGTAAATAACGAGATAAAAAAGTGAATTTTGTTAATTAATTCAAACTTATTGCCTTCATTTAAACATGTTCCAATATTAAATATCTAATAGAATAATTACGAATTAAAAATATTTAGGGGCGAAAAACATAGAAAATAGATTTTCATCTCATCACTTCAATTCCTACAAAAATAGAATCAAAATATGTATTTTCCATAATCTTTATGAGGTGTTGCAAATCAAACTCCGTATACGAGTATGTAGCAACAATGGTGTTTCGTAAATTACGTTTTTAGACTGATTCATGGTAAAGTACAAAAGCTAGAATTTTATGAAACCCGTAAATATAAACTTTATCCACCATAAGATTTCTTTTTAGCTTTAACACGTGTACGAATACAATATTTGAATTTAAGAGGCATCTTAACAATATATGTATATATAGATAGAGTTACGTACCTATGTATCTCTATGTATTTAGGTAAATATTCTAAATAATAAATGTTAACTTCTGTATAGGTTAGTAAGTACATACATCCAGCAGACATATGTACCTTTTCAATCATGTTAAACTGAAACCATTTTTGTAATCAATCAAAATTGACAATAAATTTACATTAACATGCCAATATAAAGAAATCCACTTTACTCTGACTGTGTGTGAGGTATTCGTTTCTGTATGGGTTTTTTTTTTCTTTTATATTAAAACATCATTTAAAGAATCACAACACCTTTGGCCAAATGAATTGCCAATCAATAAAAATTCTTGACTGTTCAACAATACTTTTCGTTATTATAATTCTTGAGTCAACTACTGAATTACACTTTCATCAATATAAGGCAAGAAGAACGTCAAGAAGAAAAACAAAAAAAAAAAAAAAACAAAAAAAAATCAAACAAATAACATAGGAGAAGAAGCTGTGGGACAAAAAATTCCGGTAGTTAGTATAAGCAAGTCAAGTCAAAAATTGTTTATTCTATCAAGTTGAATGATTACCATTACATACATCCCTTGGGGCAACTTTACTTGTAGGTATATTATTAAACTGGAGTTCTTGAGTTTTATACCTACATTACTTGTTTTTTTTTTGTATACCTACGATTCTGTAGAATTTCGAATTTATCTGTTTATTGTTGTTAAATTGTATTTCACATACTTTATATAAATGCATACGAGTACATAAAAAAAATCATAAAAGCTTCAATTAAAAAGTTTAGTTTTGTTGCAAACAATTTTTATCATTCAATATGCACATAGAAATTAAATGATTATTATTATGTATAAGTCACTAAGTTCCAGTACATGGTCTTTTTAACGTTAAAATGGAATAGAATTAAGGTGAAATCAGTGGCAGATCAAGTCAAGCGGGTGTCACAAGCGGTAAATATTTCGGGGCTCTCAAACTTAAGTTAAAATAAACAAGTTTCAAGAAAATCTTCATTAAGTTATTAACAAAAAAGAACAATAATCAAAAATTTCATACCATAACACATTAAATAAATTAATTAAAAAACATATTTTTTATATGAATTTCCGTCTTGCTTTATTTCTTGCAAATTCGTCAATTATTTTTTAATTTCCTCCTCTATATACACAATGGCTATATTATTTAATCTTTCCTCTCTCATAGTACTCCTTCGGGGCTTGTACTATAGTACTGCTTCGGGGCCCTTTAGATTCCGGGGTCTTACGCGGCAGCTTAGTCCGCTTAATCCGCTACTGGGTGGAATACGATGCAGAGGTCTCATGGGCCCTTTGATATAATGCTCTAGTTACATTATCTCAATTATCATATTTATGTCTATGTAGAGGTGAAACTCACTAGATCTACATTTTCATGTTTTCGAGTTATGAGGCTTTCTGTATACAGTTTCATTGCAGTCATAATGCAATAATGAATTTTAAATTTGATTTTTCTTAGTAAGCAAAAAAGATAAGAAAAATATCGTCTTCTACAATAGATTACTATAGATAATTGAAAATTATATATGAAAATGTAAAAAACGAGTTATTTTCAATTTTAAATGTTTACCCAAATTTAATCAATTTTGACACAAAAAAAGTATGCAATTTCTTAGATAACAAAAAAAATTATAAAAATTTATAATAGAACTTTTATTTTAAAAAAACCGCCAAGGATGAACTTCCTACTGTGTTTTTTTTTTTTTTTAATAGTCACCCACAGTTATGTAACACAAAAACTAAAAACCATTTTTTGTTCATTTTTTTTTTTTTTTAATTTTGTACTTCAGTTAAAAAAACAAGATTTTTACAAAAAATTTGTATGGGAAGTGGTTCAAGGGGTGGGGAAATTTTGATAATTTTCAAGACCGGAGTTCTTGCCACCCCAAGAACAATAAATCCAAAATTTTAACTCTCTGGATCTATCAAATATACTTTTTTACATATATATTTTGTAATGCTGTAGAAGAGGGACAGTTAGGGGTAGGGTTTTAATGTTGGTTTTATAAGATGTCACATAAAAAGAAGCCACAAACTTTTTTAGATTCATTTGTTCATTAAATGATAGAAAAATAAAATTCAAACCGTATTCCACATCAGATGGAATTTTTGCTGCATTTAAAACTTTCTGTATTTAATACTCTATCTAACCCCCACTTTTAACTATGTAAAAGTAATATTATGTAAAATACATACATACTATGCTCTACGTCAACCCAATATATACTATATAAACCGATTATATTTTTATACGCATACTTCGATTTATTGCTATAATGAAAAGCGTTTTTCTTTTTATACGAGAAAACCAATTAAACTTTTCTTATAAAAGCATATCACAATAATGTCTAACGAAAAGAGTTTCTCGCAATTCTTGAGATATTTTAAAAATAAATATCAAAGAAAAGAAATATAGTTATGCTGAGAAATTTGTTTTCTATCTGTTTTCACAGCTTATGGGCAAGGAGGAAAATTATTATAACAGTACGAGTGTGGTTTAATTCTTATTCTTCTTCTTTTTTTTTGTATATATACATAAGTTGACAGTAGTTGTCACGATTATTCTTTAAACAACAATTTTTAATACAATGAATAGGGATGAGCGAAAATGCTGGGTGGTTTATTAGTTTATTTAAAGAGAAGAATGAGCGAAGCGAGTAAATTTTCTTAGATTGTCTTTATGAAATATGTGTTAACCTAACAAGGCCCAGTTTTCATAAAAAAGTCACAAACTATATGTTTATGTATTATTTGGCCCATATTGCCAAAAGCTTGCGTAACCTAAGTGTAGAAAAACAAAAGAAAGTGTATAGAAAGTTTTACTTTCGGTCTACAATTGGTGAAAAGCCATTACTATATAGGTCCTATTTTGCTGATGAAGAGAAATTTCTCCCTGGTTGATGTAAATATGGTGTAGAATTGCATATATGTCAGTTAAAAATTACTAGAAAAACCAAAAACTTTGAAAATTGGTATATTATTACTAATTATCAACAACAACAAAAAACGTGTCAAGTTAAAAAAAATAATTTATCTATAAAAGACAATTTATCTAAAGATAATTTATCTTAAACAATTTATGGTGCAACTTATGTGTCAATTCAGGCAAGATTGAAAAAATAACTTATCCGGGATCAACGACGAAGACGTGACCGTTTAATGACCCCATTTTTTATGTTATTTCAATTGTTGGGGATGGATGGTTAATAAGGCAGCGGGCTGGATGTTTAGTTTTCTAAAAGTTTTGTTTGTCACAATAAAGTTTCTTTAATAAATTTTTAAACTTGTTACTTGGCCACTTAAAAATAACTTAAAATAATTGTTCTTAACTTAAAAATAAATCATAAATTAAATTTTAAAGTAACATATTGAAGAAGAAATCGATGGTTATCTGTAGCTGAAGTGAAAATTTCATCAGTTTGTTGAAAATTAATTAAAAAGAAAAATATTAAATCTTTCGGCCCTAACCAGTAAAAAAAATATTACTTATAGCTTTTGTTCCAAATAGCTTAAAGGTGAGGGAGTCATCTTCTGTTTATTTTATTTTACATTTTTATTGTTAGAAGAACGAAATTTTTTAATATTCCGTATATTTACTAGATTCTCAAGTTTTATTTATGTTATCGGCAACATTTTTCTACAACAGTTAATGAAAGCTCTCATACCTCTAGAGAGACCGAATTTTTATTATTACTTTTTCCTCGGACACACAAAGCACCAATTTTATATTTCAAACTCCTACAAAGTTAGATATTGTGTTTGCTTGATCTACTATAGACCAACATTGATGGCAACTGAAACAGAATTTCAATTTTAATTTATAACCTTTTTATTCTGTTCAATATCAAAGCTTTGTGGTATGTGGTACAGATACATAAAAATATACACACATACATACATTACATATGAATGTTGTATTTTGTATATATGTATACTGGAGCTGAACTTAAAATGTTTTATTGAATTTTTTTTTTCGTACATACATATAAACAGCATTATTTCAGTCTACAGCATAATAAATACTGAAACTGCATAGATTGAAAAAAAAACCTCAGTATTTATGTACACAAATCACAAAGGATATATGCGACGATAATAAAATCAAATCCCACCCTATCTGTATAATATATGTAGGAAACAGAGAAAAACTGGAAATTTTATTTTGTGGGGTATGATTCTAACACATACACATGTACGTACATATATGGATGTACATACATTGTGTGTACGTATTTATACATAAGATTTTCATTTTATAACTTTGTATACTATACAAATTCATTGATATTGTGTATTCATACCCCATACGAGAAAAAAATAGGGCTCTTTTCAATAGTATACACAAATAGGGATATGCCAAAATCAACAATTTTGACATTGACAACAAAATCATAATCGAAAAATAGAAAATCAATATTTGACCTAGTAATAAGAATTTCGTGTGCTTAAAAGCTTTGCATAAATATATGTAAAGTTATATATATATAAAGTTTATTGTTTATTAAATAATTTTAAGCTACTACTACTGCTTAAGCTTTTTAGATCAGCATAAAAAAGCCATTATAATTATATGCTAAAACTCGTACTGGTACTCCAATCAAAGATTCACTACCTTGCTACTCCTTCAGCCTAAGATGTCGTAAAGGTCTGTTGAGTTACTCACCGAAAAACAATAAATTAATCTATGTATATAAAACAAACTTGCGGGTCGGGTTTAATTAACCATCTTCCACATACCGACAGTGTTAGAAATTTTGAAGACTTATTCTTGTAAATTAAATCCTAGTTATTACTAAATATCGGAATGGGATCCTCCATAAAATGAGTCAATTACAATACAACGGATCCACTGACTGAGATTTGGGGAGTTGCTAACTAAGGGTCCGGTAAGTCTTCATGTAGTGTAAGAGTTAATACATCGATACTATTGATATCGATACTGATAAATTGCCTGACGTTGTTGTAAATTTTGTGAGTGTTCCTTATGTGCACAAAGTTCGTAATCTTTGCTCAATAGTAGGTTCTCGTGGTCAGATCACATATTCCGTATTTGTCAAAAAGTATACTTTGTTCTTACCTGAGAACACTTTGGACCTATGCAATGTTAACACCTCGTTCTATGAGTTAAAAAATTAGTGGTTTCCCTGTTTTACCTATGCTGATATAGTCTTTAGTTCCAGTATGGATATCTTTTAATTCATGTGTCAGATATGTGTTCGGTCTTAGGCGTTAAGATAGAGTGTCGCATTATTCTGATAAATTATTAAGGTGTAATTTAACTATAAACATAGTTTTTGCCTACTTTTATTTAAACTACTTAAATATTAAAAAGCTACTTATTTATATTCTAATATTAGTTTCACCCTTATATGTCATATCATATTTCCTAGACATACTACATCACTGATAAATGCATCTTTCTTTGTTCGTGGGGTTGTACCTTGGAACTCTTTACCGTTTGTTGTGAGAAATGTTAACAGTAGTGTTGTCGCGTTCAGCAGCTCTCTCTCTCTCTCTTATCCCTTGTAATACTGGATAAAAGTTAGATATGTTTTCTCTTCTAGTTTATGTACAATAATAATTGTGGTTATTTCTTTAATAATATTTATGATTATTAAAAAAGCTCCTGCTTTATATACTATACATACATAAATTTTCTCAATAAAATCAATTCAATATAACCAGTGATTGAAACTTGACAGTTATTAAGACTTCAAGTCCTTTCTGATGTGGCATTTTTTCAATTATTTTTTCCATTTTAACCCAATTAAGCATCAGAAATATATTTACATATCAATCCATATATAATATTTATTAAGTATTCTTTTTTCACCTCACGTCACCATTTGAACTGAAATCGTGAAGTGAATGTGAATGTAAATTCATTAAGATTAACACATACGACGATATTTTAACATTCAAATGACGAAATCATTTCTCTAGTCTTGCTCCATATTCCTAATTTTTTTTTTTTTTTAAGTTGTTACACATATAATTTCGTTCTCATTCATATAAAATATGTAAATTAATTAAAATGTATTTTGGAATATATTAAATTAGCTACATTTAAAATACAAATAAAATCCCTTAAAATACAACAGTTGGTCTCTCACATATTAGGTACATAAAATGTGACATTCACATCGACCAATCCAAATAATGCACTGAAAATGATCGTATTTCCGCGACTAAATAAAATGATCATTTTCATGCAGCAATTCTACAATGGTGAGAATTGGGCGGAGTCTACAATATAATAATAATAATAAAGATTTTTATTGAATATAAAAATCTCTGATTTAACACGGTTGAAAGAGACCATTCGTATTGTGTTTCATGTAAATAAGAAAGAGGAAACAAATTTGTGGGTAATGATGATGACTATTCTTTGGTTTGATTTTTATAATTTCCAGTACTCAACGAAAACATCACTGTAAAACATGCGCACACGTTGTCCGATATTATGTTGTTGTTATTTAAATTTTATAAATTTCGTTAATCGAGTTGCGCGGAGCACGGTCGACCGTCGCAATCAATTATAATCTTTATATCAATAAAGCTCTGTTTATTGTGAAACAAAAAACCAACAATAATAACAATAATAATAAGTAATCTACGCGTGCGTGCTTAATTATTGAGAATATTTAATATATATAATCATAACCGAAAAAAGGTGTTAATTATGCGTGGCAATTTGTATGCAATTTATTTGCGAATTAAAATTATTTGCGGTGATAATACATCTGAGTGTACGCAAAAGTTTAAAAGTATTTAGTGAATAGTTTAAAAAATAAAAAAAAAAAATGGTGGCAATATAATGATTTTTCTTAAGTCCTTCTAAGTGTACAGTGAATTGTTAATTATTTAGGCAAAAGGGGATTTATAAAATCCTGGATTAGTAAAATGGATATGACAGGAGCTAATTCAATAAATATGCGGCCTTTGTGGGGAGGAGGATATCCTTTTCAAGGTACATTGGTAGTATATATGATTTCAAAAATGATTATATGAGTTACTTAACTTCTTTTCTTTACACCACTCTTTTAAAGTAAGCTGAATACTTACACCTTCTGTTCTATCCCAAAATGTCATCAATCAAACATTCTTGACACATTCATTTCTACTTACTTTATAAAAGCCAAGTTAAAAGGAAACAAATTGAAATGATCTTACCACACAACCTTCATAAGATGATAATTTCTGAACTTGGTCAGTCAATGAGATTGTAAATTTGAGTAATTTTCTTATTGATGACAACTTGTTCAAAGAATTTTAAATTATTGAATTTCATCCTTGGAAAAAATTGAAAATTATTTGAAGCTTACCAAAAAACTTTAGAATCATTAATCTTGGTAGATTAAACGGTTATTTGATTAGTTTGGACTAGAGACAGACAGGTATTTTACTGTACATTATGCGAATTTTGAAAAATTTATTTTGATTTGACTATTGAAAACTCTAAAACAAATCGCCACTATTTGCATGACCGGTCTTTGTCCTGACAGCTGAATATTCATATTCCACCTTATAAACAGTAGGTCCCCACTCCCACCTATAATAACATATTTTTTATGCGAACATCCTATATTCGATTTAGAATGAAATAATATGTTACGAATAAATAAATTAATTTTTTATGGGAGTGTAAATATTTATTCTGATACTAATCTTGCCAAATTAGACCAATGGTAGTGGAATTAATACAAAACTTCACTATAGAAAATGGCGAGATCATGGATTAAAAGTGCTATCCACTTTATTCAGCACTCCGATCTGATAACTCTCAAGCTAGAAATAGTGTTGTAACACTCCGAAGCATTTATTCACCGAGTGTTAAGGCCTTAAAACTGCGATTTTAGAACTAGTGCACTCTGTTTTCGCTGGCACTAGGATTTCGGGGTGCTGAGACTCAAACACACAGTTTTTTAGATAGTTTCATTCCACTAGACCACTGGGTAAGGTCTAGCAATTGATTTTAAGGTGACATTTGTTGACGTGAGACGATTTGTTATTAAAATCAAAGAAATGTGATAAACTAAAAAAGAAAAGAATATAATTTATAAAAGAACTCCATGGAAAGGTCTGTTTGTTTTTATTTTAGATTTCAAAAAACGGCGGTGGGAAAAAACTCCTTTCTGGAACTATAATCTATATAATTTTCTATAAAAAAAGTGTTAAACAAACATTTGCAATTTTCTATACCTTTTGCTTCAAAAACTACTTCGAATTTCAAATTGTAGACCCAAAACACAACTTTTGTACCCCACCCTTTTTCAAATTCCAAAAAAGCATACATTACATATATCGTTTCGGCCTAGTGTGGGAAACATCAATCTGCATGTGAAATTTTAATGCCGCCTACTCGACGAATGATAAAGAATGGTAAAAAATCCCAAAGTTGCCTCAAAGTTTTCATGTGTTTGTCAATTAGATTTAAAGTGACTCGTTAATATCTCAAAAAACACCTACTATTTTTAACATTCCCATTTTATGTACATAATAAATATTTATATTTCAGGTCAAGGCCGTGTCAATCAATTAGGAGGCGTTTTTATAAATGGCAGACCATTGCCAAATCACGTTCGACTGAAAATTGTCGAAATGGCTGCAGCTGGTGTACGACCATGTATGATATCGCGTAATTTACGCGTTTCGCATGGATGTGTATCAAAAATATTGAATAGATATCAAGAGACTGGATCAATTCGACCGGGCGTAATTGGCGGATCAAAACCGAAAGTTGCAACACCGGAAATTGAATTAAAAATAGAAGATATGAAAAAAACAAATCCTGGAATATTTAGCTGGGAAATTAGAGAGAAACTTATAAAGGTAACAAAAAAAAAAATTTATAAATCGTCTTTCAAAATTAAACGCTTCGCTATAGTTTAAAAGAATTTTGTTTTCTGATTATTGTATTTAATTCTGATTCATGTAGGTACTCAAAACTGTTTAGTTATAGCCTGACGTTATCCAGTACGTTTAAACTCTATAGACGCACAAGCTATAAAAAAAATCCCTTTTTATGCTACAAATTGCCGTCATTTATTTTCTATTAGTTCCAATTCTATGAAATCGACATTATTATTATTGAAGTTAGATTTCTGAATTTGATTTGACTCGAAGCGGACTCGCCGAGTATTTGGACAATTTTTTGGACTCAGGACTCGACTTTTATACTCTCCTAGTTCGAGACTTTGAAATTTTAAAAGAAAATTTATATTATAGATATTGAAAGAACATTGCTGAACTAATTTAAAATTTTTATTTCATTGAACTCAAAAGGAGCGATAAATTTTTGTTTAAAATTCCAAATTAAAAAATTAAGGCTAAAAAAATATAGAATAAAATAGTAATTAAAAAAATATTGTAACAATATAGGAATAAAAACAAAAACTAATAAAATTCAAAAAACAAAAAAATATTAATCTTGTTCATTTTAACTCGGACTCGGCTAGTCTTCAAAAATTTGGACTCGGACTCTGACTAGTATAGGCTATAGGGTTTTTGAAGATTCTGGTTTTTAGGACCTATACCTATAATAATATAGTAGCGATAGATTGTTAGTTAAATTATGGCTATGACTGCGTAAATTTTGATTAAAATATTCAAAGAATGATTTAAAAATATTGTGCCTAAATAGGTAAGTACGTACATTCCCGTTACCATAGACGCCATATATTGTGTGTGCAGTGTTAAACTTTATTATTTTCCTTCCAGATTTCTATTCTTCTACATATCTTTCTATTTTTCTTTAATTATATTCAATTGAATATATAAAAAAAGATTTCGTGAAGCATAAAATTTACCTTTTCTATATCATATCGGGTCTTACAGTACATTTACTCTATATTTTTATGAATGTTATTTTTCATTTTATTTTGTTCCATTTTATAATAATACCAGCCATATGGAAATTCGCTACGCATGAAAATCATCACTCCAGGTGATATTTTGCATCTGACTACATGATCGTGATCTGTGCCGCCTAATTTAAAAGAAAATATTTGTTCGTGCTAATATATCTATTAGCAAGAATGGTGAAATTAATTTAATTTTTTTTTTTTTTGCATTACTATGTTTTTCTTTATAGTAACCAACATAATTACATACATACAATGGATATTTGTATTTTTTATCTGTTGTCATTTTTTGTTTTGTTAAACAATTTATAAATAACTGTAATTATGAAAATGATTTTGTTAATCTTTACACAAAATCTTAAATTCTATGTGCATACATTTGTACATATATACATATCTATGTATATCTTCAAGATTAATTTTTGGATTAACTGTTCTCCATAAAGTTGATCCCTTTGTATCGATGTATGTATGTGTATATAATTGTGTCGCGAAATTGTGAATTCCCGTGAATATTTCAATATTGTTAAACACTTTTTTTCTTCGATGTCCCGAAACTCATTTGACTCAAAAGCATAAACAATATTTTAATAAAAACTATTTATAAGTAATTTGTTTTCTAAGAAATAGACAAGAGAAGTGAAGGAAATAATTATTATTTATGTTCAATTAAAAATCCTAGAAATTATATAAAATTGATTGTAGCGCCATAACGGTAGGCCGTGAATTTTTTTAGTCTATGAATGAAATCTTCATTTTTATATTCTCTTTAAGATAAAGATTAACATCATACGGGTATAAAATTTCAAATTGCGTAATTTTAAACAATGTTGTCGCAATTAGTCATGTTTAACAATTGATCCTAGGTGGTAAGTTTGTGTTATGATATCGATTCCACTGCATTTGTAGTCAGATAATACCCTACCTCATATTGGGTAGCTATCCCATATTTGGGTCGTTACCCCTACTTACAATATATGTACAGGTACACGTACATTACATATCGATCGTCCCTTCCAACGTCAATTTTGATAATTCGGTTTTGTTTACTTTTCAGTAGAGACGTTTAAAGTTTTTTTACTTTAAGTTTAAGAGTATATTTCTCAGCTAAAGATTAACATTTATTTTTTGAAAACTATTATTTTTTAGATTTTTTTGACAGATTTCCGGGACAATAAAGAGAATTCGAAAAAATTTATAAACATGAAGCTTTGTAAAATCTCCATTTTCAATCGTAGACTACTAAAATTTTGACAGGATGTAAAACTCATTGTATCTATAAGGGAAATGTCAAAAGCGACCTTTACACGGACAATCTTTCCTGTGCGATTATCAGACGTGGTCTCTTTAGCATGGTAAAGAGTGTATATGTAAAGGCAAAGTACGAAAAAAGGAAAGCGTTCGTTTTTTCCACGCACGCCAACACCTACGAGTCAGTTGCTTTTAGACGAACAATCTTTATACCAAAGGAAAGCATTTGCTAAAATCACATACTCCAGCTAAAACCGGACTACTTGGACAAACTCCATGCGCGACTCTTTCGAGCGGTAATGCTCGCGTGATTCATCTTTACATGTAGACGCTTTCGCGCAATCCTATTAGCTTACGCGCTTTCGCGTTTGAAAGAATGTGCAAACGTTTTAGTAGCAAATTATAATCACACATGATTGCGCGTTCATTCTTTACTATGCTTAATCTTGTACGCTCCCGAACACGAATAAAACATTGTGTGTAAAGGGCGGTAATAACTCAAAAACATGATAAGTCGACTTATCATAGTTGTCGTTGAAAAGAACGATATATAATGGTTTCAGTACGTATTTAATATTGTATTTCACCTCTTCTATCACAATCAGTTTATATGTAAAAAAATAATTTGATATGGTTGATTATACTTCTCGTAATAGAGAAGAAGTCCTTCAGTTATAAGTCAATCTCTATATATTAGTATATTATACATATATCTACCTATGAACGAAGATTTTTACATAGATGATGAGATTCCTTAAAATACGATATTGAATGCAACTCAGGATAACTTACTCGAGAGCCAAATTATAGAGTAAAAAATAAGAAAATTATTTAAATTAAATAATTAAATTTTCGTTGAATTAGATTTGATCAATCAACATTGATTTGGTTTAGCCTATATTTCCTCAACAATAATGATGATGAATATGCTCACATCACAAAATGATATATAGAGCTTGCCTAAATTGAACTACATTTCGAATCTTATGAAATGATATATATATATATATATATATATATATATATATAATTGAATATCTCTCTCTGCAACTACCTATTTTTGGGTATATGGTGATGGAATATACTATTTATCGATTGACCAAGTGAGCACTTAAGTGATTGCCATTGAATGAGAGGTCCAAGGTATAGGTAATTTTAAATCGTATACAAAACCAAGAAATTGTTTTAATCAAGTATAGAGGTCCGGTGGTTAAAATTCCACTTCCACTTAAAATGATGGATCTGTTATCATCATATTATTAGCATTGTTTAGTTGCTAGTGCTAATTTGTACAATATTGTAGTATAAAACATTTATGTCAATAATTTCGTGTCACAGTGTTCCAAATCCACAATTTGTCAAATTAAATATGTACTGTTAAAATATAATTATTTTATTATTAGTAAAAACCAGTAAAGAAAATTAGGTGCACACTGTACCACAACCTCCCCTATACCTTGTCCGATTTGCTCCAAAAACAATAGAGATCTTACTCTAAGACTAATAAACCCTCAAAATTTCTTTTTCAGTCAGAATTTCACAAGAAAGACAATGGTATTAACATTTTTGTTCTTCGATGAATATTAAAGGGCGTTACAAACTCCATACCAAAGTTGTAATACTCTTTGATTAACATCTTGTGGGTGTAAAAATTTAAACACAATTCAGGCATACCGGCACTGTTATCCTTTATGTATACTCAAAATTTTATTTAAAAAAAAACTATCCTGCATTTATCAACAATAAGTAACATGACGTAAAAAATGAACATAAATAATAATTATTTTCTTCACTTCTCTTGTCTATTTCTTAGAAAACGAATTACTTATAAATAGTTTTTAGCATTAATTAAAATATTGTTTATGCTTTTGAGTCAAAGGAGTTTCGGGGCATCGAAGAAAAAAAGTGTTTAACAATATTGAAATATTAGTTAATTTCATCCGCTAATGTATTGGTAAAAGTTAGTAGAGAAAGCACAAAATAAAATACAACATCGTCAACCTTTCAACTTTAGTTTTAGAAATACTACCTTATATTAGGGACCTTTCCCCTATATACATACGTTGTTACATATACAATGCTCTTAATCAACTTAATTTCTACAATCTAAATTGTGTAGTCCAAAATGAAATTTAGTTTACATTGTTAGAAGGATACTTAATTTTACCACCGAATCTACGTCTACGAATATGTCTGTATAATATATCTTAGTAAATTTCAGAAGGTATGTATCTTAATTGATGTTCAAGATGTGTAGTAACTTTAACAAAAACCAGACATTATTTCCATTTACATTTTACTGTCACGAGTCAAGTTCTTCATTCTCTATACGAGTTGAGTTAGATATACTCCACGTACGCTATCGCATACATAAATAAATATTATGTTGGTGACTGCAAATATGTTATTATTATCATCAAAATTACAACTCTACCTTTGGGGAACATTGTTGCAAATGCCATACATGTTTTCCACTTGAAATGATGAAAGAAATCTTACAACATACAACCAGTATGAATAACCGTATACCTACGTATAGGCACGCAAGTACCGCAGTTGGTGCATTTACATACTTAGTTTACCTTTGAGCGAAAAATAAAGTAAGGCGGGACAAATATTATAATATCTCAACACGTGTAGATCGTAACATTAAAAATTTTGTTGTTTTTTTTTTTTTTGTATTTTGATATTTTTTTTAAATTTTTTTTTGTAATTAATTGCAGGAAGGAATTGCAGACCCACCAAGCGTGTCTTCCATTAGTCGATTGTTACGGTCAGATCGAAGAGATGATGATGCCAGAAAGGATTACAGTATTCATGGTATTTTAGGAGGTATGTTTTTGTAGTATGCTATAGATGTTTTTTTTTTGTTTATATTAATTATATTGGGTTGGCCAATAATTCATTGCGTTTTTTTCTAATATCTATCTTGAATTGTAGCTAACTTCACTTTAATCTGTAAATTCATTATGTCACCTGATCAGGGATGGGAAAAACACAAAAAAATGATGAAAACTACAAAAATATGTAAAATTGGCATGTAGTTTTGTAGTCTATGTAGTTTTCACGTAGTCTATGTAGTTTTAACG
>JANSTT010016865.1:0-19586 GCA_026745375.1 Platyura marginata | reverse complement strand
TATGCAGATAATATTATAGTATGAGATGTATACTTATTGGTAGTATTAAGTAACATGCCTATCAAAAAAATTATTATAAGTCTAGCACAGAGTAAATAATGTTGTTTTACACGATTTAGTGTTATGTTTTTGGTCAGAATATCTAGTGGTTTTATTGATTTTAATTAAAATTTTATGTAATTACTTAAAATACTCGTAGTTTCAATATTTCAACAATGTTTGATAAAACAAGTGAAATTTATTCTATGGTTTTTTTTCATGGCATAGCTGCCTATCATTTTTATTTTGGGCTCTATTTTGATTTGAATCATGTTCATCCATCTGAACCAATTAAGAACCTATTGGAACAGTCCGGTGCACCATTAAAAGGACGGGCGGCATTTTTAACGTGCTTAAACATGGCAAGTTTTTATGTAATTTAATTATAGATCGAAATATGGAATAAAATCTTAATGGTATTTTTACCTACTTACTAAAAAAAAATAATTTCCCACCAAAATAATAATTGTTTCTATTTTTATAAAGAATTTTACCATTTAGGTATCATAAATATGTATTTAATTTGTTTCTTTAGACATTGACGATTTTTATTGATTGATAAATTGATTGGTATAAATTATGTCATATCAAACACAAAAATCCTAAAAATAGAAAAAACAATCATTTATGATATTAATAATTTTTGTCATTTGTGCATGGTTGTATTTATTATTAATGCATTGTTTAGATTTCACCTTGAAAATTTACAAACGGTTTTTTTTGTACGTATGCGAATTGTATATGGATGTGAGGAGTATACTACAGAATAGATTTATAATAAAAAATTGTATTTATATAGGTAAGTTAATCAATTTATTTTGCTAGACTTGAATTAAAAGAACCAAGATTAGGAGAACCCAGATAAGTGATTATTATACGTACACAATTGTCAATATGTATATGTAGGATAGATAGCAATTCGGTAATTTATGGTTACACTTTTTTTTTTCTTCATACAGTTAATATTCATTTGCAAGTCAGCATTACAAATTTGATTAGTGCGAATTTGATTTAAATTTTTCTAAAAGAAATGGCCCAAACTAGTAAAAACTCGACTAGTAGTTCTAAGTATATTTCTAAATCTTACTTAAATTTGCGCGCTGTTCATGCCATTGCTGTTATACAATATTTGTTTGCAATTTATTATGATTATTATTATGTGAATTTTCCAATTATAAAAATAAAATTTGGAGGAAAAGCAAAATTTCTAACATACTGGTGTTTGGTAAGATATTTTTTCTTTATTAACTAATTTTTAAGAATCTTAATACTTAATAATGTAGAATATGCACATTATGCATGATTCTTGATACCGATCAATAAAACTCATTAGAAGAGAGTATTTCAGTTTTTTTTACAACGAACAATTTGAAGTACAAATAAAATACAGATAGCCCTACTACAATCCGGTATCCTACAACACGGCTTTACTCTAACACGATAAGAAAATTGCGAAAATGTTCGTATAATAACACGGTACTTTTATAATTCTTCCTATTAGTTTAATACAACACGGAATTCTGTTGGACCCTATCTACCGTGTTATAGGAGGGATATCTGTGCTAAAAGTATAAAAAAAACTGATTCTGTTGAGAAGCACTAAACATACCCTACAGTCTCTACACACAAGCACTTTTTATTAAAATGTTTGCAAACACTGCACCAATACGTTACTTGTTATGACATTTATAAACGAGTTTATTAAACGTCATGCGATTTTTCTTGTTTTTATTTCCAAATCAATTTCTTTTGTGGTCGTTTAATCTATAATTATTACTCCTATTATTATACGCAAATAAATTTACTAGAAGTAACGGCTACAGAGCTCAATCAGGGTTTTCTGATTGTATCTATAAAAGTGCTTACTTATCCATCCAGTAGGTAATAGGACTCTGGTGATTCGAGTTTCGATTCAAGTACCATATTTTTCCAAATTGTATTGTAAATTTATTTGGAATGCCGTCAACGGATAATTTAAATCGTGCAATTTTTGGAGCTATTAGAAATCTACTTCATTTAATAGCTGCCGTTCAGTTTTGGTATGCAATTTACTATGATTTTACATTTGTAAGAATTCCATCAACAAACCGGATGGCAAATGTATTTGGTGGAAAATTTAAATATTTAACATTTTTGGATTGCGTAAGTTAATTTGTATAATTACACGTCATTATATATGTATATTGTATAATAATAGATTCCCTATATAGAAATAAATTGTTCGATGTTTGAAAAATCAATTGAAGTAGATATGCAATAAATACTTTCAGATTGTAAAGACATTGCAATCAATTGATGAATGAGATCCTTCGCATTTCCTTATCCATTAAATAAATATTGTTTTTATATGAAAATATTGTTTATTCTCTTTCTAGATTATTCAAGCACTCTATTTCACTCTCTGTCTAATAAATGACTTCATTGGATCCAACGATATTGCACCAAAAAAATTGCCAGCAATACGAAAATTAAAAGACTACATATTTACAGCGTTTGCATTTCCGGTTGCTCTTACAGTTGGTGTAACATTTTGGACTCTAATGGCTATTGACAGAGAACTAGTATTACCTAAAGCATTTGATGCTTTCTTTCCAACGTACGTGATAACTTAGTGGATCTATATATTTCTAGATATATTAAAAATATTCTCATTCTCAGATGGCTAAATCATGTTATGCACACCAACATCGTTATATTTATTTTAATCGAAATGTTCATCAGTTTTCGTCAATATCCAACACGTAAAAATGGCCTAACTGGATTGTTGATATTTATGGCCGCATATCTTGTTTGGATACACATTATACGATATGTTTCTGGTATTTGGGTCTATCCCGTGTTAGATGTGCTTGAACTACCCCAACGTATAGTATTTTTCCTTGCTAATTTAGTATTCTGCGTTTTGTTGTATTTCATTGGTCAATTGGCCAATAATAAAATTTGGTCCAACGAGCTTAGACAAATAAAAACAAACAAAACAAAAAAGAAGTAGACTGCAAAATATTTAGTACAATACCTGCTATGCATAATACACATATATATATAAAATTTAATTATAATAATAAAAGCACGCATGGCGCCTAAAACCTGATTAAGGTAAATTAAAATTTATACACATCTTAAGAAATAAAAATCTTTGTTACCGACAAGCAAAGCAATAATTCAACGTGACCTTAGAGCATAGACATTAGCATTAGATTATTTTGATTAGCGATTATTATATTTACTATACATATGTATGTACAAATGTACAAATGTACAGAGTGTAGAAAGAAAAATAAAAGTAAATCGTGTTTTCTAGCTATTTTTACAAAATTTTTATATTTTGGGCTTTTTGTAAAACGAAAGTATGTATTATTAAATATTTTCAGAATTTATTATATTAAAAACGAGTATAAGATATATGTTAGAATGTGATAGCGTAAAATGTTAATTGCCTTTTTTAAATGGTTATTAAAAAAAATTTCAACAGAATGAACATTTTTCTTATTATTACTTATGTGATTTCATTTCAGAAGAACCTTTTAAATTAAAATATAGCATTTAGAATTATGTACTTAGATGCGATCATTATGTGTGGCTTTCAAATAATTCAATATCAAAATACAATATGAACAAACAATTTATCTTCCTAACTCTATACTTAAATGTCTATATTTAAATATTTAGTAATGGCCATTTTGAACGAAATAATTTTTTTTACTCATCCTTTGATAATCGTAGCAGCTCCAATACCGTATCTTTGACTTGGTTAAAATTAGAAACATCCAGTAGGTGAAAGCAAATAGCTCGAAATGAATCACTTTCGCTATTTCGTAATATTTTATCAATAGCATTTGCCATTGTGTTGAAACATTTTTCTTTGTCTTCTCTTGCATATTTTTGGTTCATCTGTCTTTCTATGGTTGCATTACGTCTGGGCATATTTTAGTATCGTCTTTTTTTAATATTTTATTGTTAGTAGATTTTTAAGTAAGATTTTTCTAATCTTCTGTGTAAGTCAGTTTTATGGTCGTTTTGTTTTCGTCACTTTTATATATGTTAAATACGACGACCGGCGCGTCGGTATTGCAGCAAAATTAGTTTAAACTCAAAACTTTATATTAACAGTGACTGGTGATGAAGAAGTATTAAGTAATTTTAATAAATTAATGGCGGTATAATACAACACAGTAAAATTACATATGGTGTTTTGTACAACAGATTTTCGGATTACTTTCGAATGTTAGTGAAACTATTTTGTGTTTATTAAACTCCATGTGCACAAAAATATGTCAACCCCAACTTAAAACCGCACTCTAACTGCCCAACCACACCCTTCCGTTTCAGTTCCATCTAAGGCTGTTCCCATTTTATAAGTTTTACCAGATCCAGTTTGACCATACGCCAGAATTGTTGCATTATATCCTATATATATTATATATGAATGATATAAAAACTAAGAAATTAACCTTCAAACAACTTATTGACAATAGGTAAAACAGCATTGTGAAAAACCATTTCTTTGAGTTTTATCCAAAGAGAAAACATGATTGAATGTGAACATATCACCATTTTTGCCACTATTAATAAGTAGTTGTGGCATTTCCAGTGTTTTTGATACAATATTACGATAGCCTTTTGACTCTTCCGTTGCTACGCTAATTTCAATTTAATAACTATCCACAAGACAATTCACGTACAATTTAAATAATAAATTATAATATTTATGAACACGAGGTGAGTATACAATAAAACAATTGAAAATACGATATTTAAAAAAACATTGTCGCTTTACAGTTACAGAGTATAATAATAGAAGTACTAGATTATAGAAATTTAGTTCGATCTACAGATGGTGTATAATTCTATATCGACGGGAAATATGTTATTTTTAAAATCTTCTACGGTTTTTCATGTTTTTAGGTTGGTATATCAAACGTCAAAAGTGTGGAATACTTGACGCTCGGGGTCTGTCTCAATCAACTTCAACAGAATATTAAAAGCTATAAAGATAAAGTAAAAAAGATACGATTTCCTCTTGTTATTTTATAAATTGCTCGAAAAAGACTGATAAAATTAGCTTAGAAAGAATTATAAACTTTATATTTTTGATTTAAGTAGTGAAGGAAAAATATTTAAATCACGTACTGAGCTAGTGGTGCACCTAATCTCAGCATTTTTTTTTTACTGCAATTTCACTCATAATTCTCAATGTATATGATTTTGTTGACTGATTTTATTTTCATAGCGAAATAGTTTTTCCTATGTTTAGTAATATATTTTGATTTAGTAGTTATGCAGTAAGTTTTTGATTTGTTTGTTGTAAGCTTTGCACATTTTGTTATATCCGTTTTCTTTTCGTTCAATTTTAGTTTTCCTCATATAGTATTTATATTATTTTCTTATTTGTGCCTACCCGGATCTCATTGCGTTACCTCTGAATTTAGTCCAACACGATCACGTTCTTCGTTAGTATCGGATGGTGGAGAACCATCTATTTTGGAACCAATTGAAGGAAGTGTTAATTTTCGAATAAATGGTAAATAAAATGTTATATGTTATAAGGACATTTTAACAGATATTATTATTTTACAGGAAAAAAGGATAAGGACGATAAGCCATGGTTTGATGGTAGAGATCTTCGGCATATACATTGCGTGCGACCAGGTAAATGTGAGAAACTAAAAAATTCCACATGTTTTGGCTCGAAACTACCGTATTCATCTACTAGCCTTGATTTGACCGATTCATTTAATCAGGAAGAAAGTCGAGAACGACTGTTTAACTATGAAGCTCTTAGAAATATTCCGAAATGTTGGGCTGTCATACAGGTTCAATTTATTAAAATAGTTTTTTTTTTGTATAGCAATATTATTTCACTATCATTTCTTTAAATAGCCATTTTTGTGTGCAGTCTTTCTGCCAAAATGCGAAGAAATTGCCAAACGCGATATGGTATTTTTGCCATCCCTTGAAATGTGCCGAATTACACTCGATCCATGCCGTATACTTTACAATACAACATTTTTTCCGGAATTTTTAAAATGCAGCGAAACATTGTTTCCATCGAAATGCAACAATGATGTAAGAGAAATGAAATTTAATGCTACCGGAAATTGTTTATCACCATTAGTACCAACCGACTCTTCATCAAGCTACTATAAAGGTAGATACTCGTATATATATATATATATATTTAAATAAATCTAAAAGTCACTTATTCAAACTATACAATGATTTCTTCTAGATATTGAAGGTTGCGGTATTCAATGCAAAGATCCTCTTTATACCGACGATGAACATCGACAAATTCATAAACTGATTGGTTGGGGTGCCACAATGTGTTTGCTAAGCAATTTATTTGCAATTATAACATTTTTCATTGATTGGCAAAATGCCAATAAATATCCAGCCGTTATTGTGTTCTATATAAATTTTTGCTTTTTAATCACTTGCCTAGGATGGTTGGCACAATTTACAACTGGTGGCCGGGAAGATATTGTATGCCGTAAAGATGGAACGCTTCGTCATTCGGAACCAAGTGCCGGAGAAAATTTATCATGTATTGTTGTATTTGTTCTTGTATACTACTTTACAATTGGGGCTATGGTTTGGTTTGTAATATTTTTGTATGTGTGTCATCTAAGTGCTATAGGTAAATATCATTCGTGTAAGCTATTTTCCTTCAAATTAATAGCTTCTTATTGTCTTATATTCCGTTATGTTTTAGGTGTCGCTCAAGATCGCATCGATAAAAAGGGATCATATTTCCATCTAATAGCATGGTCGCTTCCATTGGTTCTAACCATAACGCTGATGGCATTAAGCGAGGTGGATGCAAACAGTGTTGTTGGGATATGTTTTGCTGGTTATTTAAATCATCCAATACGAGCTGGTTTTCTTCTTGGTCCTGTTGGCGGTGTATTTTTGATTGGAGGTTTTTGTTTTGTTCGTGCTATGATTATGTTGTTTGATTTGAAACATTTTGCCAATGACATTAAGTCATCATCGGCTAGCAATAAAATCCATCTTATTATTGTACGAATGGGTTTATCGACAATGTTTAAATTTGTCTGTATCGTGGTGGCAATAATATGTCAGATTTATGAATTTAGACATTCTCATTTATGGGCAGATAGCCTAAGAGATTTCATTATGTAGGTCAACTTCATGATGGTTGTCTGTGTTTTTTAAATAAAAATGTTTAATTTTAGTTGTAAAATCACATCAACATACACAGATATCCATCAGACATGTAAACTGGAAAGTCGACCAAGTGTTGCCATACTACAATTGGAGCTATTGTGCCTTTTTGGATCGGGTATTGTTATGTCATCATGGTGTTGGACACCATCATCGATGGATACGTGGAAGAGATATATTAAAAAGTATTTTTTTTTAGAGTTTGGATTTTCTGAAATATACATGAGTTATTTTTTTTATATAGCAAATTTGGCCATGAACTCAATGAAGATATTAAAATTCAAAAACACAAAGTTATCGCCCAAACTTGGGCAAAACGGAAAGAATTTCAAGACAAGGGCCGATTGTCCATATCATTTTACAACACGCACACAGATCCGGTTGGACTAAATTTTAATGTAAACGATTTGAATTCAACCGGTACAAATGATATTAGCTCAACGTGGGCTAACTATTTGCCACATTTTGTTAAACGAAGATTTGCCCTAACTGGAGCCACAACAAATTCGTCAAGTTGTGGACCACGCAAAAGTTCACTGGACTCCAATAAAATAAGTATTAGCGTCAAACGTGTTTCAGTTGAATCAATTTCCAGACGAAATTCGGTTGATTCACAGGTTTCGCTTAAGATTTCTGAAATGCAAACAAAAGTGGCACGACGAACGCATACACATGGATCGGTTAAGGGAAAAACACGAAATAGACGACGTGATTTTAGTTCGCATGGTAGTAAATTTAGTCGACGTGAAAGTAGTACATCTGTTGAAAGTCAAGTAATAACAGCAGTGAAGAAAACAAGTTATCCAACCACGAAAATGGGATTTTTCTCAACGAAAGATAATTGCATGAAACGACGAAGTGCAAGTGCTGGACTTGTTGATGCTGACGATATTAATAATTTGCTGTCAAATGGCAAGTTTATATTGCCATTTTTACATAATCAGGGTATGACAACAACATCGGACGATGACAATATATCAAGAACCTCTTTTAAAGTTCAAGATTCTCGTTTAAATGTTGTCGTTCGGAATGGCATCAGTGACGATGACGATGACAGTTTAATACGAACAGAAAATTATCAACAAAGGTACATACAAACAAATAATTTCGGTGATAAGAAACAATATCCAAATGTTCAGCATATATTAACGAGAAACACGAATGTAAATAGTTCCGGAAATACTTTGAAAAATAGTAAAGAACGAGAAGGTGGTGGCCGCAATAGCAAGAACAGTTTAAAAAGTATTAAAAGTAGAAAATCCTCCCGACAGAGTACCAGAAGGAATAGAAAAAATTCAAAAAACGTTTCAAAACCAATCAAAAAAGATACAGCCGAACATTTTTCTCAACACGACGATTCATCATTTGCATCATTCTCATCTGAATTGGAAATTCCTACTGGCATACAAAGTTCATATTCGGGTATTTCCGTATGTAAAACGCATTCACGGGGCAGCAAAACTAGTTGTGATGTTGGCATTCAAGCGAATGCCTATGAAATAGCAACGCAAACAATGTCATTTGATGATGATATTCGACCACCATTTGTTGGTGGATGTGGTATTGAGAAAAACACTAAAATAACCTGCCTACCGGATGATGATGAATTTACAGAAAATCATCAATTGCTACCAAATAGAAAAAGAGAACCATCAATGGTATCCCGACGAGATACATTGGCAATGAGTGAGTCGGAAAAATTAAAAATGTTATTGTTGCCATCAAAGTAAATAATTAAATTAATTTAAGTTCAGCTTTAGTAAGTTAAGTTTGTTATACCATTTTAATTTTTAAGTTTAATTTTACTTTGAATCTCTTAGTATTAGTGTAAAGTTGACATTTATTTTATTTTAAAAATAATTTTAGAATTTATTTTATTTTATTATCGCATTTTTACATTAATTTCTGTATCTTCATTGAGTTAACAAACAATTAGTCGAACGTCAACGGAATTTGTTATTATTAAACTATTTTTTTTTAGTTTTGCCATCCGTTGAAAAAAAAATTTTACAAGTGACGTGTTAACGTACATAAAGTCCTCACAACTTTTTTTTGTTGCGACGCTATATGTACTATGTCACTATTATATAAATTTATTATAATTTTATTAATGATTATAGATATTTTAGAAAAACTTACCGAAAAACTTTTCACTTGTACGTCAAACACTGGATACACATTTTCAAATCACGCACGTAACACTGACTCGACATTAATCGATTTATATTTAATTCAAAAGTCATTGACGATATTTTTTCGGATAAAAATTAATCGCATCAGGATATTTATGTTACTTATTTAGATTTTTCTTAGTTTTAAGGTTGCGTACAAAATTTCTGTTTCATCCTAGAAAAAAAAGAAAAGAAATTTGTGTTTAAAAAAAATGTGACTTGACAATGTACTTAAAAACTTAATAAAATTAACTTGAAATTTGAATTTAATTAGAATGCAATACAGTGATGAGAGAAGGGAGAGAAAATATATTGTAAAATCCATATAAACTAAAAGTTTGCCTATGCTTCGTTTACAGGACGATTGAGAATTTATTGTTGCTAAAGGGTTATTTCTGGGGTCCTGTCCAACTTTGACCAAATATACATTCATAAATTTTGTATAAATGGTGTATTCATAAAATATAAAAAAATCAATATTTCTTAATTAAAATTCTTATACCATATTCTTAATTAAACTTTTGGTGTGGCTGTACTGATCGGTTTGCCATACTGATTTATATACGACTCATTCATCACAGTATGGTAGTCAGGACAATCCTTTAAATGATCAACCATTTGACCTTTTTTTATCATGTGCATAGCATTAAATGAACAAGTTTCTAATGGTGGACCAACATAATTTTTACTACATTTAACCATATGAAATGGCATACGATGTCTGATTATACGATGCGCTGAATTGTATGGACATTCGATCAAATTCAAATCCATAATTATTGTTTTGTTGTTTTTGTGGTAGATTTACTGAAAATAGTTTTGTTTTATTTTAAATAAGAAATTCTATTATATCGACGATTGATACACAGTTAAGTAACGGTATTAATGGGGACCATAACCATTTTTGTAATCAATTTAATATTTCCGTATTGCGTTATTTATTTCGATGTTATCGGTCAGTTTTATTATTTTTACTATACATAATAAATAATAATATAATACTTAAATCCGAAATAAAAAACGCAATTTAATAAAAAAAGGACACACAAAAGGGTAGTACGGTAAAGAATCCTGTAATATTGGAATGTGAAATTGGAAGGATTAATGTATAAATAGAGTGGGCATCCCATCAGCTCAAAGCTTAGTTTCCAATTCATTTAAATATTTATTAAATGTCAATTTATATTAAATAGCTATAGATTGCTAATGTATGGGAGAATACAGTGTCTCAATTAGTAAATTCATTACCATACAATACAAACGAATAGGGGGCTAGACCTTAAGAACTTAAACCCCCTCGGGTTCGGGACGGGACGGAGTTCGACGAGGATCAATAATAGTAACTAAAAAAGTAAAGCAAGTAAATGTGTATTTAAGGGTCCAACAATGTTACTTACATTTATTAATTTTTTATAAATTGATTATGGAATTATATTTTTAAACAATAAATTTAAAAATAAATAAAATTGACATTTTCAAAGTTATAAAAAGGGCTGATACAAAATATAAAATTGAAGACCCCTGAAGGGTAGGGGAAGTGCCAGAAACAAAAATTGGTAAAGGAGTTCTCTATTACGTTCTCCACATACCTAAATTCATTTTTTGTGATCTCCCATATCCCATATAAAGCTTTCTGGAGGAGATAGCCTACGCCAAAAATTACAATTTGGAAAAAGTTTTCTTTCACCAAAATTAAACCGCAATTTAAAACACCACAAAAGATTACTTTCGGAGTAGGTAGATAAAATTGTTCGTCATTTATTTAGAAAAGATGCCAATGGCGCTAAATCAAAAACCCAACCTCACATTATACATTTTTTGAAAAATGCGCTGGACTAGATATAGAGGTAGTTACAAATTGATTAAATACTTAATAAGAATATTCTTACCACGACTTTTAACTGTAAATTTTAGCACAAACAATACGAAAAACACAAAATTTAATAACTTTATCAACTAAATAAATAAATGATAAAATTAAATCGCGAACGAGCTGAAAAGCTGAAATAAAAATGGTGCCGACACTTAAAAAAAAAAAATAGATTGAACGACAAAACGTACTACGTAGTACACAGAAATATATTTCAACGTACTAAATCCACATATTAATCATCAAAATTTTGAATATAAAACTAATTGCTCTAGTGACCACTCTATACCAAAACATTTTTCGACTTTAATTTTAGTACACATTTGAACTCCTTTTAAACAAAATAAACTATTGCAATTGTTACACACTTCAATTAGAGATATTCATATTATCGCTGTGCATATGTATAGCATATGTATATATAATCTACTTTATTCTCCACTCATTTCATTTAATGTTTTCCTTGATGTAGGTACATAAATACTTATACATTTTGAGACAATTGGAAATGCAATATGCAAATAATAATAAAACATCATGTAAATTACATTAACAAATGTTTATTTTGTGCCATATGTGCATATCAGCAAATATAATATGTAAATTAGAGTATTCTTAAATAAATTTCAGTTTTACTTAAATAATAATACAAACAAACTAATCCGAATTTACAAAGTCTAATTTATACAACACTTTTGTACTATCTTAATCAAAATTTATTGTACTTGTTCAATTGTAATATAATATTAACAATAATTTTAATTTAGTATTAAATACAAAAAAATATTTAGCCATAATAAACTTAAGTAAATTTAAAATACACTACATAAGTACCTATATACTATATTTCTTAATGTGTTTTCGGCAATTTCTCTTCTCATTTTTGTTTTAATTACCGATAAAATTGAACTTGAAATTTAATATATATAAAAAACAGGGGCTCGTCCTATACCTAGATAAGGACGTAACCGATTTTAAAAATTTAATTTTGTGCATATTCCAACTATACACTAGGACTTTCTAATTTCAATCGGCCCACCCTACCCTCCCCACATATATTGTTCAAATAAAAATTGAAACTAATAAATTTACAAAGATATACGTTTTTGGGTAAGCAAGACAATTATAAGAAAAGGCTAAGAAAAAAAAAATTATACTACCGGTTTTAAAACAGGACTATAATTACAACAATCCAGAAATCTGTAAATTTTGTATTTCTATGAACATTAATGTTAGCTCTAGCGCAGATGAGTGGATCGAAGTCGAGAACTTTATTTACACCATGCCACCATTCATGCTTAAATCAGATTTTAATTTTAATTTTAATATTGATAATAAATCATTAATGAGAGTAAGAAATTGTCACTAAACTCGATATTTAGTTACGTAAAAAACACCTATTTGTGTAAAAAATGAGTTTTTTTTTCCTTTTTTTAAATATATATGTAGTTAAAACTATTTTATAAAAAATATATTGCATTTCTGAGAAAAAAAATCTACTTATTGATAAGATGCTATTAAAAGGCACTATAAAATTTACGAAATATACAAAATATAAACAAAGTGAATTTCGTTAAAGCGAAAATTGTGTATAATTTGTAAAATATGTACGAGAAAAAGGATTTGTTCTATGAACTTGATATACCTACTTAGTATTTTATTTGACAAAAACAATTTGTTTGTGCCCCGATATATTGCAATTAATTACAATATACACAAATCACAATAATATCATGAATTATTTTAATTGTTTGTCGTCATTATTTTTAATAAATAATAATAAATTTATGGAATCATTATGCGAATACACAACATTTTGCAGTTCCACTGCTCCAAAAGTTTAAAAGTATAAAAAATAAAATAAAATAATAATAATAAAAACAACAACAACTTTACAGTTTTTAAAGACATTACAATAATTTTTTTTTATATAAATATTAACTTTTACCTTAACACAGTGTTGTATATAACATGGTGGTAAAATACCATCCAAAATTATCATGATAGCTCACCAATAGGAGCATTTTGTAGCCACAAGTCATGTATGAAATTGTACAAATCATCGCTAACGGCAACCTATTAAAAAAAAAAAAAAAACGAAACAATTGTGATTAGATACGAGACGAAGGGGGACCATATCTTAAAGAACAAACACTTTTACCTTGTACGGAGTTGGATTTAATGTTCGCTTATGATCATTACGTAGTGTTTTTAAACATGACTGCACCTTTTGTCGTACATCTTCCAGCGATGTATATGGTTGAATAATTTGACCATCTTTCCAGTAAATCTTTTTAAAAAAAAAACAATTAAAATACTTAATTTACAAATATACTAAACACTTACTCTATATAATGATTCAACACGAGATGGTATGACATAAGCTCGCTTAGATTCTTGGAATGGATGTCGACATAAAACTTTTTGTCCAATTTGTGGCGGATCTTCGGTTACTTTTTGCATTAAATCAATTAATGCATGACCATCAGCACTGTACAATCGATATGCATTTTTGTTTCCGGGCATTGTGACCTTTTCAACATCTTGACTTAGTTTGATACGAGCTTGTCCATTGATTTCGACTAATTTATATACACAACCCAGTGCTGGCTGACGTTGACATGTTACTATAAGCAAAGATTTGAGTTAATCAAATAACGTAATGGGATGGGAAATGTTTAGTATACTCTACCTAAATGTGTTCCAATACCAAAACAATCAATTTTATGCCCTTGCTCATTTAAGCTTAAAATCGTTTCCTCATTAATGTCATTCGATGCGACAATAGTTAGCGTATTAAACCATGGTACATTAAATCGCGTTGCGACCAATTCGAATGTTTCACGTGCTAAACAAGATAAATATGCCAAATCACCAGAATCAATACGTATGCCAACTGCTCGATATCCTTGATCGTTTAGCGCCAGTGCTACTGCACAAAAATTAAGTAGACCGCTCCTAGAATGTTGATAGAAAAAATGTTTTATTTGTAGATGCAATTGGATTTAAAGAGAAATAATTGATTATTAAGAAAAAGAATTTCGTTAGTTTTTTTTTTTGCATACTATACTGTAACTAGATTGTAATTAGAAAAAGCTGGTTAATAACAAACTAGACTAGAAATACTTATTTTACAAGAATCATAAAGAAATACGAACTGTATGTGTACCAAAATTTACGATTTCAAAAACTAATCTACATAAATTATGAATGAATGTTGCAGAAATAATGGTCAGTGCTACTTTAAGACGTATGACATATGAAGATATTAATATATATTAAAAATTAAACTATAATAAGCTTTAAAATTATGACAGATAAACAAAAAGCACTGAAGTACTATTGCAATTTCGCCAGCATAACATTTCCTGCCATTTTACGAGAACTCACTTAAATCGTTAAAGATCGACAACAATACGATTATGTTTACCTTTTTTCATTTTATCTTTTGGTTCCTGAATATATACTAACTAAATCTAAGCTAAGGGATTACTCTTGAAAACCATACAACGCGTATTTGTGTAGTTTGTCGTTTTTTTTCTACTCTGCTATAGATCGTCGACGACGTGAATACTAAATTGCGATCGAATAGGCCTCTAAACTTAAAACAATTGCAGCTTTTGGTGATGTGTTGTAGTTGGAGTGCTTAAAGAAACAATACGCCTCAACGACTATCGTTTTCAAGAGTAAGGCCTCTATATGACATATAGGTACAGGATAAGGGCTGTCCTCTTGACTTCTAGAAAAATCTGTACCATGTCACACCACTTTCTTCCATTTTTATTATTCACGTCAAAATAATTTTTTGACTAATTCCAGTATATACGAGTACAATACGCCAATATTTTGTCTCTTTAGAGTTTAGACACTATAAAAATAGAAAATAGTCTCAACTAAACTAAACTAAACTACCCCAAAAATTCGAATTCATCATATTTAGTAGTTAATTTTCAGTTATCTTAATAATAGATTGTATATTAGATTATCTTTAGTGAATATTTCCATAGAAAAATGATTGAAATTTATAAAAAATCCCGGTTATTTTATCTCCAACTGTAAATCGCATAAAATAAATAATAAAAAGAAGTACACGATACTAAAGCGCTAATAGACACCAAACTTTCAATAAATAGCGAAATTGCGTAAATTTAATTTAATTGTCCATTGTCTTAATTGCAAATTAATGAAAATAAAAATTTGAATATTTCATGCTAAAAGATTGTGTCGACTTAAAATTTGATTAATATTAATTTTAAATTACAAAACTATTACTAATAAAGCCATGCAGTGCTCTCTCGGAATTTTTGTAAGAATCAAAAATTTGATTTTAACACATTTTTTTTTTATTTAAAAATATTATAATTAATTGTTCAAACTTTTTTGATTAGCATTTTTACATTTATTTTACGTACACTTGTAAATTGTTATCTAAGTTATATAAGTAAAAATATTCAAAAATACATATTTTTTTATTTTGAAATTTAAATTATGGCGTAGATACGTATACGTAAAATAAAAATTCAATGCAATGGCGCACGGCAATGCTTAGATATTAAAGAAAAAAACACATTAAAAATGTCATTTATATTTACGTACCTCTGCCAAAATATTGTCGGAAAGTCAAAATGGTAATGTAATAAACAACACAATTATGCCAAAAAAGGACAAATCTTTTTTTTTTCTTTTTTAAATATGCAAACACATCACAATACAAAATTGAAATCATATAAATTATTAAAATACCTAACATAATGTCATAAAAAATGATAATTAATAATTTGTTTCGAATTTTATTGTTACAGTTATTTTGTAATGGGCCGTATACAAGCGTTATTTTAGTAATTTAATAAAGCAAATGGTGTTTTTTTTTATGTATTGGTGACTTTATTTTAAAAATTAAAAAAATAAATATTAAAAATGTTTGAATGGCTTGAAAATAAAATAAAATTTAGTGTTGATAATTGATATTTTATTTCTATTCCAAAAATTGGTTGTTATTAGATGGAACAGGATCCTTATTTGTAATCAATTACAACATGCAAAGTGGTTATTCAAACAGCTTGCTCCCAAACAATAAGTAGGGGGTCTATTCGAAATTATATTGTAAATGTAGTATAAATTACTTAAATAGATTATGACCCAAAACATAATCGGAGTAGAGAAAACTGGAGATGTCATAAACTTTCATCGTTAAAATATTTAAAAAAAAAAAAATTATAAAATCCGTAAAAATCAGAAGATTACAGATAAACGGACATTTATCTTCGAAAACGTATATATAGGAGAATTACAACATTTTCGGTTAGTTTTATCTCCATGTGCGTATACATAATTATGTCTTAACTGTTGTTATATGTATTGTTTAAGAAAATTTAATTAAAACTTATCTCTATCCAGATGATAACCATTTTCTATCAAATATCAACACTTCCAACAAATGACGTATTAAAAAAAAAAAATCTGACTGTAAAATGTTTTGTATTATAATTTATAATCCCATTATCTAAAAAAATATTTTCATATATTTTTTATGAGTGAATTGTAAGTAATTGTAGTAAGTAATGTGTAAAAAAAAAAAAAAAAATTAAAAATTATATACCACGTGCTACATATAGCAACACTATTTATATAAATTACCTGAATGACTCTCCGACATATTTAAGCGGGTTCCGTTTTAAAAGTGCTTTATCACACTGACAATTATTTTTACTATCATCGGCTGGCCCATTTGGTATGACATTTACACGTTTTAATGATTTATAATCAGTTGGAGATAAACGAGATTTTAAGTATTTATGTACATTGGAGGATTTTTTATTAATTACTCGATTAAAGTTTATATCAATCTCCATTTTGGTACCATTTGTTAGTAATTTGTTGTTTTTCGATGATTTATTATTTGACACATCGTCATCATCATCATTATTATCATCATGATCATCATTTAATGATCTCACTACTGAGCCATTTGTTACATCATTGGCTGCACAACAGCTGAAATTATTGTTATTCAAAAATAATAAATCCAAAAAAGAAACAAAACAAAAAAAAGTTACAAAAAAAAAAACCAGAACTAATTTGTTTTTTTTTTTTTGGTTTTTGGTTAATTGAGAAAGAAAAATAATAATAATAATAAAAAAAAAAAATAAATAAATAAAAACTAAGTAACAACAACCATAATTATTACGTTTTTAAAATATTACGTGGAATTAGTTTCAAGCTTAAGAGATTAATATTACTCGCTGATACAAATTTCAAATTTACGGCAAAATTCAAATTTAACCCGAGAGTGTTATGCCTAAAAGCAAAATACCTCTTAACATCATACGTGTCGACTAAGGCCATAAATCCATCGGGAAATGCAATCGCAAATGACACCATAGCCGCCAATTCACCTTCGCTCGATTCCTCTTTCGAAATATCAAGAACTTGCGATAGAGCATCTCGATTATTTACAGCTAACTCAAGAAGATCTTTTAGAATTCCTATAGAAAAAAATTACATCGAAATGAATTCAATAAAGAAAAAAACCAAAAACCAAATCATTGTGTAATCACAAACGTACCTGTATCTTTGTGACGTATATTTCTAGTTTTAAGCTCAGAAAATCCACTAAATGATGTTATGTATGCATGCGCATGTGTACCTTTAACCGGAATATTAAATAGTTTGCCAGCCAATACATTTGAAGTGCCATCAAAACCACCTACAATAAAGAGTCATTTGAAAATTAAATTCATAGTAGGAAGTCCAATTGGAGAATATAAAATTCATATTGGAATCCTCTTTTGATTCTCATATATGTACGTATGTAACGAATAATTGGCATTAGAATAAAAAAAAAACGATCGAGAATTGTTTAAAAATATGAAAAAAGTAGGACATTTTAGGATTTTAAGTACAATAAACACGGAATAAATTAAAAAACTAATTTAAAACATTATTTTAATCATTCATACAAAACTTCAGTAATATTCAAATAAAATTTTAATAATTGAAATTAATGCGACAATATACAAACTTGCTTCTTCGTGTTTACCACCGCGAATGTTCTAGCAATTACTTTCGTTGAAGTTATGTTACATAATTAAATAAAATTTGAAATAAATTAATATACTCGTAAATAGGTATTTTTCATGGCATTGGTTTGGGAACTGACAAAGAAACAATCAACGACGAAAACTTCAACGGAACGGAACGTCAGTCATTTGCTAAATGTTATTTTTCTTCTTCTTCTTATTGGTCAAAAAAATACTTAAAAGACTTTATTTCATTTACATCACATCGCCTTCTTATAGGATTTTAATCAGTATGAGCTTGTTGAGAATTGATTGTATCTCTTGTATATTGTAATTACTATTATTAGTATAGTTTTTTGATATGTAGGTATAGGGAGGGAATAGGATATTTAGTATAGATAATAAAGTTTATCGTTTTTAGTAAGTACCTAGTAAATATATATCCATACTCTATTATTTTATTAAGTATTAATGAAATGAATTACCTCAAGTTTGTTTAAAGTTTCAAGTACACATAAAAATACATTGACACTGCTGCATAATGCTGAAATTTTATAGTTTTTTAAATGTTGCAAATGTTGCCATAATAATTACTCATTACATTTGTTAATCAATAATTACTAATAGATGGTACCAGATTGGTTTAGTGTTTGTTTGTTTTTTTTCCTTTGAAATGGTATTCTTGATTGAAAAACAACATCAAAAGAAGGTTCTTCTCCCATATATTTTATCCGTAAAAATATTTTTTTGGAATCAAATATAACAATCAAATTTGATGGATTATATAAGCTGTGAGTTTATATATATATATATAATAATATACATAACTTAAGTTATGATAGTCATTCAATATTATTGATACTACATTGATATAATGAATTATTTATTCTAAAAGCATCGTTACATATTCAATAATAAAAAAAAACCCCTAAACAACAACAACAAAATATCTTTTTAATAACATAAAATAGCGACAACAAAGCATAAACGCATATGTTTTATAGACGTCTCAGGGTTAATATCCAAACTATATGTGTACGGATAATAATATAAAGGCAAAACTGATAGGTTGGACAACATAAACGAAAAATCTTTTCCCTGGTACCGTTACGTACCACTTTTCGGGGTAGTTTGTGATCGTGTTTTGCGATTACAATTTGGAGGTGAAAGTATTTTCTTTTTTTGTTGTTGTTGTGAAAACTAACCGTTAATTTATTATGTTCCCATATTTAATTGTTTCCACTTTGTTACATAAACCAGAATTATTATCATAAATCTAAAATTTGAGTTTATTGTTCAAAC
>JANSTT010016864.1:0-19603 GCA_026745375.1 Platyura marginata | reverse complement strand
ACGGACTCGGACTCGACGAGTTTTTTAAATTTTGGACTCGGACTCGTCGAGTCTTAAAAACCCGAGTTTTCAGAAACATACAACAAATATAATATAAAACATTTATGTCAATAATTTCATGTCACAGTGGTCCAAACCCAAAATTTGCTAATAATATTGTTGGCAGCATTGTGTTTGTCGTGAAATTTGAAGGCCATTAATTATGTATATGTCCGTCTGACGTGTAACTTTTGCGAATTTACCAAAACGAGTATACAAATGATTTTTAAATAATCTTTTCAGTAATAATCTAATAACAATATTACAAATTGACTTCAAATTGTGTTAAAAGTATTTTTAATCTTACTTAAAAACCTAAAAATAATCATATCATGGATAAAAATGGCGGAGAGTTAAAAAATACTTTTTGCGTTTTCAATGCCATCCTAAATTTGAATAAATAATGAAAATCAGAACCAGCACTTAATTGTAAGTGATGAAAATGAATCAAAAGAACCTTATGCTGAAATAGAAAACATTTCTTAATCTTGTGACTGTATTGACTCAAAGACAAATGCCTGACCAATATGCATTTAAATATTTGACTGACTTTGAATCTTGCCCACTTCATTGGAAGACTTAAATCATTGAATTTGTTAAGCAGCTTAAAACAATCATAGACTTTTATGTCCATGACAGGCCTGAAAAGTTTATCGCAAACTAGCCCGAATTTCTTATATCGACCCAAATACTTTTTTTTCTTTTATGATAAAATAGTTAAAGCAAAAAATATTGACTTAAAAACTACTGTACAAGAAGATGAAATGCTACGAAAGCAATAGAAAATTTAAATATGGTAGATATATATACATATATAGCAATAGAGATCTAATTTACCCTAAGAATCTGTTGGATCATCACTAAACTGAAAAAAAACTTCGATACGTTAAACTAATTACCATATTTTAATTGAATACCCAATATTCTAGCTGGTCGTAACATTTTTAGTATTAAATCACAAAATTCTGATAAGGAGTTTTTAATAGATTATGAAAATTTGGATTGACTATTTGGGAGGGGCCATTACTTGTTTACGATCAAAATACGATTACTCGTTACTGTTCAGTTATATTAATTCGTAATAGAAATTGAGAACAAATAACATACAAGAAATATAAAAGTTACAAATTTAATTTATTAGAAATTTGTAAATTGTACATTTTTGGAAAAATCAAAACTTATAATGTGCCTGGTGCTGGTTCCAAATTGATGGATTCAGCAGAAAGTAAATGACCGGGAAGTGGTGCAACATGTACAGATCCACGGTTAGCAGCTAGATAGCTTCTATAAACAAAAATAAAGATTATGTTAAATAGGACGAATATAATAGCAACGAAAAGATTCTTACCCTTCAGCAGCAATTGGAATAATTTCTGGAGCTGCAATACGAGTTTCAGCTACATGAATTGGAGCGGTATAAGTTAATGGTGTTGAATAAGTTAATGGTGAGGAAAATGATGAGAAACCAAATGGTGCTGATCGAGCTGTGTATGTCAACGGAGATGATAAAAATGTTGATGTAAATGGTCTATCCCAACCAGATCCAGATGTTGCTGACACAGCCAAAACCAAAAGAATTGCAGAAATCATAACCTATAAATTGTCAATTTGTATTTTTATTTTATTAATTCTGTAAAATTTAGAATTTTGATGATGTTGCGGTAGTTAATAAGACAAACCTTCATTTTGATATGTTGTTTTGTTAGAACTACCGTACAAGCAGAATAATCAGTGAATTGTGAATGGTTAGGAAGTAAATTCTAAACCTTATATATGATTAGAAAATTCTTTGTTGTATTGGGACGTTATAGAGAAAGATACTTTTTAATATATAAAATTCAAGTTTAATAAAATGAAAGTCGTCAACCAGAAATGATTCATAACATTGTAAATGTTTGACTTCTTCAATTACATCATATATGTACAAAGGTACATATTTGTACATTGTACATACATAGTAGGTACTTATACTTAATACCTATTAGATATAATAAATAGGTACATATAAATAGTAATTAAAATTTCCTGTTTCTTTTTACTAATCGGAATTTTCTAATTTCTTCCTTTCTAAGATCTGAAACCGGGAGTAAAGAAATTAGCGTTCATGATCTAATGAAGTATAATGTGGCGTCCCTTTACCCTATCTTTCTTGACTTTCTTATCTTTCAAAGCCAAAATAATTTCTTTTTCATAAACCGTACTTTAGAAAAATGCCACCTGGTAACCTATTTCATTTTTAAGTTCATCAACATTTTCCTCGTCCTTTTTTAAAGATATCTAAAGATATGAGTGAATGAGTGAATATGGTGGCAAAAATGATTAAGATGTTTATTTTGGTATAGTATTCGATAGGTACACGCCAGTGACGTCCGGTTCTCGGATTCAACGGATTTAATGAATCCGTTGTAAATTACCTATATAATCAGAAGTAAAACATTTTTGTCGTAATGGAAAACCCGCTTATCTTTTTTTTAAATTATTATTTACATACATTTTGGCATAATCGCCTAAAGTGATGCAATAATATACTTTGTGCTTAGTTATACGACAGATTCAATTTTTAAATTGGGTATTCCCATATACACATATTGTTTTCAGCAATAGAGCAAAAAAGATAATAGAATTTCTATAAATGGGTTAATATGCGTATAGGAGAGATTTTACTTCGATAGATTCAATTCCGTTGGTTGAATGTTGAATATATGGAATTGTTTGCCTAGTAGGGTTCATTTTCAGCGAAAGAGATAGCTAGTTAATAGAATTTCTATATACATATGTTGTTAATATATGCGTATGGCAGTAATTTTACTTGGATAGATTCAATTCCATTGGTTGAATATATGAAATTGTTTTTTTGGTAAGGAGTTGTGAGCGTGGTAAGCATTTGTATTTTGTGTGGGTGAATGGATAACCTACTCATATTTTACTTTTGAATCCCTATCACAAATTTTCACACGACGTCACTGGTACACACGATGGTTTTTAAGAAAAATTCTTTTTTTCTAAATTATATCAGATGAGATCAGTTAACCCTTTTCGGCCGCAAAAAATTAAAAAAAAAGTTTATAAAAAATTCATTTACTCGAAAGATAGTCAGAATGTAGAAAAAAAGAATATGACAATAATTATAGAGAGTACAAAAATGAAGGTTTCATTCATAGACCAAAAAATTCCACGACCAACCATTATGGCGCTATAATCAATATATCATTATATATCATTTGTTTTTAAGCATTTGTGTTCAATTTACTCAATATATGTATAATATGTGTTTGTTGTGCAGACTTAATTGACACAAACAAAGTCATAGATAATAAACAAGTACTCATGGGTATAGTCTAATCGGCGTAGCCAATTATTCCTTTTTTACTGGTTTGTTGCATTTTCGGTTCCATATCCACCATTTTACGTAAATACTTGGGATTTATGTTTTGATAACTATTTAGAGACCTCCCAATGTAGATGGGTTAACCCTTAAAGCCTCTTTTTTTACGCATCTAAAAAATCTATTGAATTATCTGTAGGTACATGTACAACGTACATCCTATGCACGATTAATCCGTGCATATTCTTCTTATTTTCTTACTTTACGACCCTTTAAGATTCAATTTAATTGTTTCATTTTGAAGTCCTTGTCAGCTAGTTCACCTACTGTTATAATTGGCCTTGCCTAGATATTAAAGCTTCCGACAAGGAACAAAAATAATAAAATAAATAGAAAACATATACATTTAGTGTAAAATTCTGGAGTCAATTACTTTTACAATTATTTCAATTATAAATCGGTAGATAATTTAAGTTCACAAATTATTGCGTCATTTCTGGTTGAAAGTGTAAATTAAATTTATTAAACTTGAATTTTATATATTAAAAAGTACCTTTCAGTATTTGTACTGCCCCCATATACAACAATTTTCTAATCATATATAAGGTTTAGAATTTGCTTTCTAATCATTCACAATTCACTGATTATTCTGCTTGTACGGTAGTTCTAACAAAACAACATATCAAAATGAAGGTTTGTCTTAATAACTACCGCAACATCATCAAAATTCAAAATTTTACAGAATTGACAAAATAAAAATACCAATTGTTAATTTATAGGTTATGATTTCTGCAATTCTTTTGGTTTTGGCTGTTTCAACAACATCTGGATCATTATCGCTTGGTGGTTGGGATAGACCATTAACATCAACATTTTTATCATCCCCGTTGACATACACAGCTCGATCAGCACCATTTGGTTTCTCAACTTATTCAGCACCTTTAACATATGCCGCTCCAATTCATGTAGCTGAAACTCGTATTGTAACTCCAAAAATTATTCCAATTGCTGCTGAAGGGTAAGAATCTTTTCGTTGCTATTATATTCGTCCTTTTTAACATAATCTTTATTTTTGTTTATAGAAGCTATTTAGCTGCTAACCGTGGATCTGTACATGTTGCACCACTTCCCGGTCATTTACTTTCTGCTGAATCCATCAATTTGGAACCAGCACCAGGAACATTTTAAGAAGCTTGTTCTGTATAACCTAAAGACTTAAAAATAAAATAAATAAAAAAAAATAAAACTCAATTGTTTAACTGGTAGCGTTTGTTTAGACGGGTGGGGATGAAATTCAAGAATTTATTTGTATAAATAAATTGAGATTTGATGAGAACAAAATATGTACCTACATCAATTAAATTTACGACTAATATAACTGTGGGAAAAAGTTAAAGTAGCTTAAGTCTATTTAAGCCAAAAATGGATTTTCTAGATATAATAAGCTATAACTCAAACTGTATGTTTTGGTCCAATATTACCCTCTCTATCACACTTACAAGCCGAGATAGGGTAAGGGACCCAGTAGTTGGCACTTTAAGCAATATTCTATCTTGGAACCTCAATGAGTTTTTACTTCTTCGACTTTTAAATTCGATTAAATTCGATTAAATTCAATAAATTCAATAAAGTTAATAAAATTTAATCTTTTTCAAAAAATTGTAAAATACACAGTAGTTGGCACATGATCCACAGTAGTTGGCACTTCATGTCTACAGTAGCTGGCACTTATAATTTTAATTCTTAATTTAATTTCAGTTTTTCTATTTAAATTTAATTTAAAGGCTCTTTTCTAACACAAACAAAAACGAGAGTTTAATTTTGTTGATACAACTTATACCTATTTTTTTAGTGTTAAGTTTATTTGACATAAAAAAACTAGATAGTTGTTATACTTTATACATAATGTATGCAATTTTAATTCTCCTTTAAAGCTAATTTAAAACTATAATAATCAATTAAATTGTTAATATCATAAGTTCATTTTAACAGATAAATTTCATAAAAATAAAAAAAAAATTCTTAAAGTAAAAAGAGAAAAATCAAGAATTGCAAATAGAAAATATACAGTGCTATTCTTCTTTTTGAATTCATTTTTATACCCTTATGATGTTAATCAGAGGGTATTATAACTTTGGTGCGTAGTTTGTAACTCCCCTTAATACTCATGGTAGAAAAAATTTCAAAACCATTGTTTTTCTTAATTCTAAGTCGAATTATGCATGTATATTTAACCCTAAAGCGCAAAACTTTTTTTATAACACAAACACAAAACGGAGTCCGTTGGACTCCGCTTTAATTCCTATGTAAATATAAGTTTTTGTACCATTTCTTAAAAAAAAATCAATTTGATTTAGGTTACCGTGTTCAAAATTAATAAATTTAAATAAAATAACATTTATGTCATTCTGATGAAACAAAATGGAACATCCTGACCGTTTTTTGACACAATTTTGAACTTTTTTAATACTAAAGATATGGTTTTGAATCTTTGTATTTCTATATTATTTTGAAGTTCCAACATTTTTTGCCAAATAAAATTTTTTTCCTTTAATATTCTAAAGTAGCTTTAGTGTACACAAGTGTTTGTGTAACCTCGGAATGATTTTTTTTAAGTACCTATAACGAGCTCGTTAGGGCTTCATTTTCCAGTTATGATTGTGCAACATTTTATCGTATAGTCAGTCCTACCATATCTTCAGCAATAACGTCAAACACCTTAAATATACTATTGAGTAAAAACTATAAATTGTGTTGTTTTAATCATTGAGTTTTTTAAAAAATTGAAATTTTTATTCTTTTTTTATTTGTACCACATCTTCACAACATTTCCACACCGGGGAGTTTTCAAATTTGACAATTTTTGTAAATTTAACGAAAAATACGATATGACGATTTTGTTTTCTACGGGGAATAATCTAGGACACTACAATCTCTGTATCAAAGTTCTATCTTTTAAGGCTACACAACACTCATAAGGATCTGACTATTTTGAACTTTTTTAAAAATAGACTCTATACGGGAATGTGCAATTGTTGAATGTGTAAGTTGGGATAAAATGTTTCAGATGGCATCTACCAAACGATTTGTAGAGAACATAAATGTTTAAAATTCTGAGAAACTCTTAAGTATGAGCATAATAAACGCACGGTTTATTATATTTCCGGATTTCTGTAAGAGCCTAAAGTTGAGTTTGTGATTTATAGAAATAGAAAGATGACTTTTAGTTCACTCTGGTGATATTCGATTATGTTCAGAAATTATTAATGAAAATAGGAATTCTATATTTCCTAATTAACATTATTAAAAATCAATCCGTGTTATATAGTTGGATAGATGTAGGAGGACACTACAGGTCACATGGATGGCAGAGGAAAACACTTCATTAATGCACAATATTTTCAAACTTCTGACATGAATGTCTGTTAGAGTAGCCTACAGTGGATGCGTTTTGATTTCGCTTTCGTCGGGGGGGGGGGGTGGTTCAATAAAACAGCTATTTATTGTTGAGTCCTTGTACAAAATAAAAACAAATATAATTATGATTGGAATAAATTATATATTTATTTAATGTCAAATTTGAAAAAGAGAATTAAAATCACAATACTTTTGTTTAACAAAAAATAATAAAATATAGTCAAATGACTATAAAAATGGGGAGGGATGTATAGAATAGCAAACAGGTAGATTACAAAATATAAATAAAAACGAAGAAAAGAAAGATGATGCTCAAATCTCGTTAGCCATTTTACAATTACCATGTTCCTGGTGCTGGTTGAAGGTTGATGGATGCAGCTGATTGTAAGTGTCCTGGAAGTGGTGCAACATGAACCGATCCACGGTTAGCGGCTACATAACTTCTGCAAAGTTGTAAAGGAAAATGTTAATTTTCTGTATTAATAGTTGATTTGTATATAAACTTACGCTTCAGCAGCAACTGGAACAATAGCCGGGGCAACAATTGGTGCGGCATAATGTGCATGTGAGACAGCCCATGGATTTGCTGCATATGCTAATGGTGCTGAATGAGCGGTGTATGATAATGGAGCTGCAAAGTGAGATCCAACAATGGTTGTTGCTAGGGGACTGCCCCATCCAAATGGAACAACTCCTGATTGAGCAGAAACAGCTAATGCCAATACGACTACAGCAACAATGAACTAAATTGGGTAAATTATTTAATTAATTTTTTAACACTTTTTAACGCTTCATTTAAAACAAACCTTCATATTGGTGGTTTTTGTGTTTAAGTTTTAGTTATACTTTACAGTAGTAATAGCAAGTAAATTCTGACTTTCTAAGAGCAAATCTTAAGCTTTATATACCTCCACACTTTAGTGGTTTAGCTGGAGCAATTTTAATTTAAGAAAATTAACCAATGCACAACCACATATTTTATTGTAAATAGGGCGTGTCCGATATTATTATTAAAAGAGTTGTTTATTATAATATTATAATATACTTTATATATATATATATATATATGTATGTATATAGTATAGAGATAAGTTAATTGATTGTCATATGAGTTCTTAACAGTTCATATGCCTACAATGTGTTATTGGTGAACGTAAAACGAGATGAAAATTACCGTCTCTACCTGTACGGTGTACGCTGTAGTACGTACGTTGGTAACATTGAATTTTTTTTATTATTTTTAGTTTATTATTGTTTTGTTGCTGAAATATTTCCGCATATTATTAACTTTGATAGTTAAGTTATGACACGCATGTGGGTGACGAACTCAAAATAGTTTTGAGATTGGATAAAATACCTTAATAATATGAATTTACATTTATATGTTGCATTGTGGACCTACACAACAGGTACATAAAGAATTCTCATAACATGTAACATATTAATTAAGAAGAAAAATTTAGATATTAAAGGAAGAATCGTAGATATATGAAGCATATTCTCTATCTAAGGTTAAAGGTGATTTAAGGTGTTAGGCGTGCCTGTAAATTACAACAACAAAAAAGTTTTTTGATTTACATTATCTTAAAGTACAACTTCTTAAGATTATTTTCTGCAAATTTCAAGTTATTCCGATAAAATTGTCGAAGATCGTAAGATATTTTTCGGTGCATAGTTTTTTATTTGCATATAAAAAAAGAGTTTTATTTTATGCTAAAAATCAATCTTTTAACTTTGACCGCCCGCTTTTTTTCCTAACTAGTTTTTCAGAAAGGCGAACGATAAGGACTAAATTATTGTATTTAGGAAATACCTACATACATGCAAAAATTTAACTGATTCGGTGCAGCGGTTTTTAAAATATTTTGCTCGCCGCAAGACACTTCCAAAAAAAAGAAGACTTTCGTATCCAGTGCTACATCCTGTGAAATACTTGATATTTTTATTTACAAAAATTATCAATACTAATTATAAGTGTACTCTTTTAAATAATCTAAATAAACTTCTAAAAAGAAATCACAAAAATATATGTTTTTTCTAGCTTTACAGGCGTAACCCCTTAAAACAGATTTTTTATTCTCTGTAGAAACATTATCAATTTCTACATAAATAAATTAAATGGAATCTCTGTCGTCTAATTTTCAATTTTCTAAGTCATCGTCTCATTGATGAAATTATTATCGAATTTCTTCTCTACAAAACTCGATCAGTTTTGGATTTTGGTTCTGTTCTTGTTTTTGGATATTATGGAGATATATAAACAATCTTGTTCCTTTAATTTTGTTTGACGATCATTATAATTTACATGCTTCTAATTCCTTTTAAGAATGTCCAGTTTCAGTTGATTTTAGTTGATTGTGCTGGATCTCCTAACTTAGTTGAATTCAATTTTTGCTTATCTTAAGTATGGAGCTGTACAGTGTCTGATTGTTTTGTACAGTGATAAGAAAAAGTTAAATGTTTAAATATTCTAATTCAACCAAGTTTACGGTTCAAAGTTTACTCCTTATTTAGAAAGCAATTATCTAGGGGCAATTCTTCAATATTAATGACAAAAATTGTTAAATTTTATTTCAATGTGGTATTCAATTAATGTTATATAAAATGTTCGTAAATAGAAATATTTATCGCATGCTCAAAATTTTACTGTATTCAATACAATATATACTCATACATATGGAGACGCGACATCTTTAATCGGACCTAATGCAAACGTCCAGAATTTGGAATTCGTTGGTCGCAATGGATTAATGTTTGTGAAATTCAAATCTTCAACTCCATTCATTAGATAAATTTCACATTGAGTTTTTCTTTAAATTTAAAACTTCTGTAACTAAAATAGTATGCATGTAGAAATATGTAATGAAATATGATGTTGAAACAACAATCCACCTACTATTTTGTATAAAATGTGTTAATATGTATAAATATTCGAACATTCTTACAGACAATAATTACGATGTAAGGAATACCTGATAATTACTGAACCAAATCTAAAAACATATTCGATATTGTAAAATTAGTTGTTATTGAATTCCCACAGAATAATCCATAATTGCAACAGACCTGTAAAGCCGGTTTGCACTAATATAAATTTATCATTAAATTACATATCAATATTACACAACTTTTGGATAATTTTAGATAAACCCGAATAATATAATAATATAACTTTTTATTGTTATATTATCGTGTTGTTTGTAGGTACATATAGATTTAAAATCTTATGCAATAGGGACACATTCTTGTACCATATAGTATTTTATGTTATTTACCTACGATACCTACAATAATATCCGCATTTGTGTAATAAAAAAAAAAGTAATAGAGCCATAGGCAATTACAAATATAATTGTTCAATAATAATTAATTAGATTCAAACAATTCATATTGTGTTTAAATATATTTTATTAATAAGGTTGAAGAAAACCGGTTAAAAACGATAACATTAAATTAATCAGAAAAAAAAGTTTTTAGGTCGCAAGAATATAGGTGTACCTACATCTTACAAAGAAGTTAAATTACCGATAAATATTTTTGCAAACAGAAAATATGTACTTTTCAGGGTGATCAGGGTATTGATTATATGGTGATCCAAAATTACGCCGCTTATTAGGAATAAGTTCATCAAACCGTCTATTAAAGAGATTTACAGATAGTTTTTCTAAGAGCTTTTTATACACTACACAGCGAACCACAAATAATATCAATCATGAAGACCTACCTAACTCTATATATGTATATACATATATATTAAATTAGTTTCAAAAAAATATTTAATGAAGCCTCATCGAAAGTAGACAATTTTTATCTTTTAACTTTAATATCATGAAAGTTCGCATTTAAAATTAAGAATTTGTTGCCCTATATAACCCCAAACATCTTATTCGTAGCTCTTTGGTTTTTCAAGTTAAAACTATATTTAAAAAATTCGTGTTAAAAGAGTACCAATTTTTTTATTACTTTACTCAGTAATAATCACAGTTGCTTAGTAACGTTTTATTTAAGTTAGAAATCGATCTTAGTTCAATCATTAGTTCTAGTCAAAATAAATATATTAAAACAAAATAGAGCTTATCTGTGCAATACAGTTATCCGGACCATTGAAAGCAATTTTACTATTTCTTTTAAATATTCAGATAACATAGGGAGAGTTTGAATATGAAAAATCGAAGGTACACATTTGTGATGCAATTTTATATTGAAGGCAAAACATAAAAGTTTCTTTCTACATACAACATACATATCTATCTCATACTTGCATTACATATTTATTTTAATTATCTTAAATGCCTACATACATTTTTTCATACCTAATTATTCATCTATGTTAATTTTACAATAAAAACCGGTAGGTATATTACAATTTGCTGACATTGATCTTGTGTAAGCAACCGTAAAACTCGATCATTTATCAATTAATATGTAACTGCATTTACCTGCAAGTATATTTTATTACAACTATCTATATGGTATATGTATAACAATAGGTGTCTGTACAATATTGTATTTAAGTAAGGTGTTAATATTTATCATAATTCATAATTATTGTGACAGACAGACTTTATTAATTGGTTGCTGGTGTCTTACTTTTATAATATACTTAAAGTTAATGGACATCTTGTCTGCCTTGTGATATTGATATGTGTACTGTGTAGTCAATGTCAATCCCAATACAGGCATACCGCGTTTAGCGCTCAGGTTTCATTCCTGAAAATAAAGCGTTTATTTTGAAACTAGAAATTAAATTAGAATTCAATATAACAATAATCAAAACAAAACAATTAGTTTTCGTCATAAAACAAGTACGCATGTGTGAATGAAAATTAATAAAAATATAAATAAATAAATAAAATGTCTAAGGTTGTTAAATATTTTCCCTTTTTATACCCGTATGATGTTAATGAAGGGTATTATAACTTTGGTACGGAGTTTGTAACGCCCCTTAATACTCATCGTAGAAAAAATTTCAATACCATTGTCTTTTTCGTGAATTCTAAGTCGAAATATGCATGTCTGTCCGTCCGTCTGTCCTTGATCAAGATTTCAGCCAAACGGCTAAAGCTAGATAGCTGAAATTTTTACAGTTTATTATGTAGTCCTAGAGTAAGGTCCCTATATTGTTTTTGGAGCAAATCAGACAAAAAATAGGGAAACCATTCATTTAATCGAAAGGTAGTCGAAATGTAGAAAAAATGAATATGACAACAATTATAGAGAATACAAAAATGAAGATTTCTTTCAAAGACCAAAAAGTTGTTCGATCTAGTGTTATGGCGCTGCAATCAATTTTATTGAATTTCTAGTGATTTTAATTTAATTTTATGAATATGACGAAAATGATAGAGAATAAAAAAATTAAGATTTCATTCGTAGACTGACAAGTTCCACGAAATATCGTTATGGCGCTGCAATCAATTTTATGTCATTTCTAGGGTTTTTTGTATTCAATTTACCCAATAATATTTATTGTACAGACAAAATAGACCACGTACAAAGTTGTAAATAATGCACAAGTACTCATACGGGTATATTATAATTATAATTAAATATAAGTATTTCAAACTTTAAAAAAAATATTCTTAAGCAAAAATAAATTTTTCCCCATCAATTTAAAAGAGCCAAAACAACAACAACAACAAAACAGGTACCGTTAATGGAGATATGCTTGTATATTAAAGTAAAGAAAAGCTCTGATTTCTATGATCAAAAAATTAACTTTTTCCACTTTAGTCATTCGTCTTAGAGTCTGTGGTCAGTCGCTTACAGAAGTTCATCAAATCAAATTGTATAATGAGTGCCATAATCTCTGAGTGTTTTTTCCATTTTTTTTAGTGATTCTGCCTTCCTCTAATATATGTACCTATGTCTCAGATGTATTGATGTTTTGATATCAACGATACATTTGGGGAATGTTTGTTAGAGTTATAAAAATATTCGTAAGAAAATTATAATCGTTGGTGATTTACATTGTTCCTACATGGAATTTCTCTTAAACAACAAATATTAACGCGAAAGTAATTTGTTCGTAATAATGTAATCCTTTTTAAAATTAAAGCTTAGGCTTATACGAATCCAACGATATAATAGTTAGAGTTAGGCCTATCTCGGCATTGAGTATTTATTTAAAATATTTCAAAATGAAATTTATCAGAATTTATATAGTAGTATATACCGTTTTCAGGTGTTCTATAGTAAATGTGTGGAGATACATGCGTAATTCTATACAAATCACTTGAAATCTTCTAAAATCAATTGAAAACGTTCAGATTATTAATTTTGAGACCAATTCTATGGAAATCTGGAATAAAAAATTTTTTGTTCAGGTTTTAATTTTGCACATTCTATTATGGTGTCACATAGTTATAACAACAAATAATGGTGGTAATTGAGTTTTTTTTTAATTGTTTGTAAATAAATTCCTACTTTATATTTATTTATATATATATATTTATACTTTAAACTAAACGAAGTTACTTAATTAATTTAAACATCCAGTCAGATAATCTACATATAATTATACATAAGTATGTAGGTGTAGGTGGATAAGTATAATATGTTTATGTATTTCTACATCTCGTACGTAAAAACACCACTTCCATTCCAACATTATTTAGCCTACTCTACCTACATACTTCATTTCTGTCAGTCATCATAATATTAATGACAATATTTTTCTATTTAATAGGTTTTAGTGACATACACGTATATATTAACTAACATTATTTTCTTTTGTAGCTACTAAATTTGATTAATCATGGCACGCAAATATCGAAAATTGAAAAAGGTATGAAAAGAATTTGTAAATGTGTAACATAAAAATATTTGAATAATAATATTGCAATATTGCAGGCTCCATGGGACAGTGATTCTGAATCGGATGATGCCGGTAAGAAAGGATTTGAATTGAAATGGTGGGAAAAACCAAGTGTTTTGTATGCGTAAGTATCGAATTCTATTGAGTCTTAAGAGTTTAGAGAGAGAGAGAGAGAGAGAGAGAGAGAGAAAAAAAACAAATGCTCCAATTTATTATTTCTTTAAATACTTTTCCATAACCGTTAGTTTTATAGAGCTATAAATTTTCATAAATTTCGTAAGTGGTATACTACACAGCGTTTATTTAGGTTGCGTGCACGAACATCAAAACTAACTGTTTTTTTGTTATGATTTGACGGGTGATAGCATTGAATTTCATGCCATATTGGGTGTATATGGCATGAGAAAATATTATTTTCTGTTCTGCTTAATATGTAGTTTTGATATGAAATGTTAAGTGGTACAATGATAACTACATAAAAAAAGTTTAGGTACAGAGTGTGTTTGATTTGACAGTACTACATACATAGGTGTAGCGAGTGCGAAAATTTAACATCCTCCACATATAAAGGCAAAATAGACGTAAAATTGAAATTAATTTACAATTAAATAATAAATCTTAATGTAAACAAGGATTCTGTTGTTGAAGATGATTTAATGATGTTGAAGTTGTTGTTGAAGATGATAATTGTTTGTTTTTGTACAAATTAACATTCAAGGAGTGATGAAAATTTAGCCATACATTCATATATACACATTAAACCCGTCTTTTCAATTTTGCATGTTCGATAAACGTTAAAAGAAAAGTAATTGATTTGAAATTGCAATAAACCACTTTTGAATTTAATCTACTTCAAACTTTAAAACAATTTAAAAGCTTATTTGAAAGTTTGTGTTGTTGTGTTTTTACCTTTATATTGCTACGCTACTGTAAATTTGCCTGTGAAAAGTTACATTACATTTTGCTTGAAGTCATCAACACGAACCTCATTTTTGTTGTAATACAATCAGCTGACTTTAAGTATATTTTCATGTGTATTAGCAAACAGCACATAATAATCCAACATATGTAAAAGAATATGGTGTTTTAAGGGTGGAAAGAGAATGCATAAAAATCCATTTTATGTTTATATCCAATAAATAGGGTGGCATGATTCGAACAAGCATGTTGAATTTTTATTTTTCAAAATATAACAAGTAAGTTGAGTTGAACGGGATAGAAACTTATTTTCAAAATTCGTTAAATTCGTTTAAAAAGCTTTAATTTTTGCTTACGATCCGGTAAAAAACCCAATAATTCTTGCTTTTTAACTGTCAAGACTTTCAATAATTCAAAAATGGTGGCAACTAGAATTTTGTATACGATACCAATACCAATATTGCTATTTGCTGGCAGACTCGACCTACTGAATACAGGAATCTGTCCGAGAGAATGACAGCTCAAACCTTAACGGATTGATTGTCTGTACAACGCAAAGTTCACTGATTGGTTTAAGTTTTCCATAAAGTCGATATGTATTCCCATAGTAAATATGATGAGAGAAATGACATTTCAAATGTCATATTATCGCCCATTGTGCGAACAGAATAGTTCAGATGTTTATTTAAATTTTTAAATTTAAATTATAATTTGAGAGTACGATGACTGTAAAATGTGTGTACGCTACGGTTATTAAAGCTTGTATATGTATATCATTCGCTATACGTTGGTCGTGTCATCAGAGTTGTACAACAAAAATACGAAACATATACAAATAGATGGAAAATGTACCACCCTAATCTATAATTATTTGAAAATATATCAGGTAACTGAATTCAATGTTCTCCAGGCCAATGTAGCGTATAGTATCATTTGTGATTTTGACATCAAAGTAAAAAGTGATATAGAGTAGAGGTGATTGTGAACCACTGCAATCATCATGTTAACACCAAAAATGAATTGTGGTGTTTGGATGGCACTTGATTTATTATTAAACAAGGATAATAATTCAAATATGTGGGGCCATAGTGATGATTTCACAAAAACAAAAAAAAAGGAACGACTAAAGTTAAGGTCGAAAGCTATGATTTACTTGTTTAAGTAAAGTTTCATTTTTGTTTTTAGTATAAAACATTGGATGTTGAATTTATTGATTTCAAGCTTGCTACAAATGTCTTTTAAGTTTCTTTTAATCAACTTAATGAAATTGGTTTTATTTTGTTTATTTTTATTTTGACAATAATTGTTAAACTTTAAAAAATATGTTCATACTTCAAATCATTATTTAATTCATCCAAATACTAACACAACCAAACATTCTTTTATATAAATTTTCACCTATGTACGTCAAAAGTTGTAAAAACGTATCACAAAATGATGATATTGGTATAACTACTGGATACGCTGAAAGTGACATTGAATCTACACCGAAAATGGCTTCGCCATATAATGAAAAGAAAAATGTATTAAAGTTTAAAGTCAAGCGAAAAAATAAAAAACAGCCTAAGAATAATTCTAATAAAAAAGTGAAAGTGAAAAATGTTACAGGAAAAATTGAACAATCCATGAGTATAGAAAATATTGAATCTCCTCTTGAATATGTTAATCCACTGATAGATTGCAGGTTAGTATAATTGTACATACTTAGTAACGTACTAACGTCTATTTTATAGCTCTATCCTCCGCGCACACATAGAACATAAAAAAGAATGTTAACAAGATAACAGTTTTCTTTAAAATGTTGCTTTAACTAACCAATTTTCCACATTCATAAAATTGTACTAGGTAAAAACCGTATAGAGTAAGATCTCTATTGTTTTTGGAGCAAATCGGACAAGGTATAGGGGAGGCTGTGATACAGTGTGTACAGTGTACATAATTTTGATGTAAACCATCCATTCACTCGAAAGATAGTCGAAATATAGAACAAATAAATATGACAACAATTATAGAAAGTAGAAAGATGAAGATTTCATACATATACCGAAAAGTTCCACGGGCTACCGTTATAGAGCTGCAATCAACTTTATGGAATTTCTATGCTTTTTAGCCATTTTCTCGAAATATATTCGGATTAGAGAAAAATGAACATAAAAAAAGTTCAAGAGATAAAAAAAATGAAGATTTTATTGAAAGACCGAAAAATTCTTCGATCTACCGTTATGTCGCTGCAATCAATTTTGTTTTTTTTTCTAGGGTTTTTAATTATTTGTATTCAACTTCTTCAATAATTTATTTATTGTTCGTGTCTATACTACTTTTCTTACTTTTTAACCAGTGGACACTTTCCGCATACCGAACTTAACTAATTTAATTTACTCATAACTCTTGTTGTTAGTATCTTCAATGAGTTTAAAAAAATTTTATTACAATACTTAAGAAAATATACTTCCTATGGTTAACCATAAAGTTATATTAAATTTCTGGTTTAGATATATTATAGTTTTGCCAATTAGTCTGTCAATCAATATGAGCTATTTTAATGGCGCACCAAATAATATTTATGCGTGTATACTTCATACAACCTACACCTTTCATGATATAGGTATAGATAGGTATGTTAAGGGAAGGATATGTAATTTAAAAAATTAAAAGACCTTTGGTAAACATATTAAATGTCCAAAAAGCTAAAGAAAACATATTAATAATACAATTGATAAGTTTTAAAAATAAAAGCTTTAGATATATTAACTTTATACAAAGGTTATTGACATTTATTTACATAATTAGATTTCAGCAACTGATTGGGGGAACAGACTGTATGGTGCGTGTGGATTATTTAAACAAGATAGATATATATCTATGTAATGTAGGTTAACCTTCCTAAAATTTATTGTTTCAAGATGCATAGAAAATAAAAGATTGTATTTAATAAACCAATCCTCTATAGGCAATTACCCTTAAATTAGAACTATCAGAATGTGGAAGATGCGAAAAACACTATGATATTTTGATCTACCTCTACCTTCTACATTTATAAAAATAATCTTTGATAGAAGGTACGAGGCTTAGCTTACTATTATTAACAATATATTTTGTGCTATTAAAATAAAATTGTACTAGGTAAAAACCGTATAGAGTAAGATCTCTATTTATACGGATCGCATTGATTAATTAACAAGAGTCAATTGTTAAATATTTTGTAAAGTTACATAATGAGATAAGGGGCGGCTTTGAGGGAGTTTGGCATCCCTTTAATTATAATATTATTTCGGTAAATGTCGCATAGTCTATTATAACAATAGAACGACGATTTACAACTATTTTTCATTCAGTATATAGGTTTTTCATACTTTCACAACATAATGTATTGAAATATTCACAAACGTTTCATATTAATGATATATGAAAGTTTTCTATTTCATTTTACACGTCTGACTTTCCCTTTAGATTTTTCTATGTTATTTCTTTTTTATTTATGAATATGAAAGTTTATACCTTTACGAAATATAGTAAAATAGTTAAGTATATTATAGATTTTTAGTATTTCCACATACCTCGCCGTATGTCATACATATATAAAATTGAATTTTTGTGCTTAACAACCCCTAGGTATGTAGGTTGTCGAAAGATAACATTCGTGGAAAGTTATTTTAGAATTTTTATAGTTCAAAAAGTGCTAAATATTTAGTGTTCAACTTTCAAGTGAAGCAGTTACATACTGGTGCCAGTGCGCTAGTGTCAAGATTGTCTTTTTAATTATTGTTATTTTCTCCAAATCAAAATGACAAAGCATTTAAGTTATAATTTGGATTGTTCATTTGCTATTCAACCAAGGTAAATGTGCACTACCATAGAACTACTGTAGAAATAGATGACGCAGAACACACAGGATGATAAAAGAATGAGCAGTATAAATTCATTGCTATAGTGTGGATCAATGTACATACATAATGAAAAAGTAAAAATCTCCTAAATTTAATACATTTTTAGTCGATTTAATTAAACATAAATAAAGAAACGTAATGTAAGGTTATGTTTCGATTCCTATCAAATTTCAATTTAAATTTGAGAAAAACAAAAACTGTTGCATTTTATTCAATTGATTAATTCATCTTTAATTTAATGGTGTATTTGGAAGTGTATATTATAAAAGTAGTTTAATTAATGTTCACGGAATGGCAATCAAAGTTCAAATCGATCGAAGAAATATTTAATAAGAAGAGCCTATATATTTCTTTATAAATGTTTATATATCACGGAAAATATTCATTGATGGGGAAGCGTGTATTTGGGTATACAGTTAAGTCTCTCTAAATAATGAGCTTTTGGGAGTCACAAGGTATTTTAATCATTTAAGCTTGGGGAACATATTGAATTTTTTTTCTTGAGGTACTAGTTCATTAATTTCACTCTTAGCTCCTCACGCCAACAGAAACTGTGAGTCTTGAAACATTTTTTTTAAGCTTAATTCTACCCAAAAATTAGGAGTTTGCTGTAGATTCTTGATAGAATTATATTACTATATTTATTATGGTAACATCATTGGCTGTATATTTTGTGTATATCTTTCTTTACTTTTCTTTTCTAAACACAAATAATAATGAACTTCCCTTACCAACAACATTTTCTAAATAATTTACAATTAAAAAACTAATAAAATAAATAATTAAGTGAAAATAATTTGGGATCCTAATAAAAAGGAATAAATATTGAAATATAACTTATACATTTATGTAGATTTATGTAGATACATTATAAATTTTTAATCCTTTTTTTTTGCTTCCAAACTTATGCTTTATTGGTAGAGTACTACGAGTACCTACAAATTAAAAATATTTTTTTTCGGAAATTATACCTTGTATAACCCTTAACCGACCAAATGGCTCAGTGGATTGAGTGGATGACTTTGTAGCGGGAGGTACCGGGTTCAAGTCCGACTGAGGTAAAACATGAAAATGTTTTTTTCTGGTATTTTAATTTGAATCTGAGGCCGGTTGGTTGGATTACACCATTGTATATAAAAGCTCTATAATAGTATGGCAATGGAGCGATGAAAAAATATTGTCTGTGTAGGAATCTAGTCG
>JANSTT010016863.1:0-19613 GCA_026745375.1 Platyura marginata | reverse complement strand
TATATATACCTATCTATATCACTACCAAAACGTATATACCTCATGCCATCTATTCAACAATTTTATTTTATTTTCATTTAAAAAAAAAAGAAGAAATTCAACTCACAAACTTTGTATTGGTAAATTAAAACTAAAAGCGAAAAATTGCTTTAGTCTTACTTTGGGAATTTATTCGTTATGTTATGTTATACCATCCAGATTGTGCCTCGCACAACCCGTGCCATGCTGTCGGCTGCGCCATTGCCACCGTACAGGTCAAGTGTTCTAATTTTTATATTTATCTCTCGTTTCTTGTTTTGACAACATTAATTAATTCCTGGTGGTATAAAAGTAAATATACGACCCAACGGAACGCGAAAAAAACAAACAGAAAATGTATAAACACATAGAGAAGAGAACTTTTCTTTTATTTTATTAGGCATTTTTAAATAAACTGTCTTCTCGAGACAAACGTGAAATATTAATGACTTTGGCATAGCGCCACTGTACATAAAATAATTTCTTTTTTTTTTCTTCTTCTTTCTGAATTTTTAAAGTGTTGCAAAAAGAGTTTTTGGGTTGCCCTTACGCAAATATGCTAAAATGAAACAAATAAATAATCAGAAAACTGGATAGTTTTTGGTGCAACCGCAGTTATGTAGTTTAATTTGAGGCGCTCCATTGCAGCATATTATACATACTTATGTAAATGAACTTCAGTTTGAACTGGTTGAGTAAGATGGGAACTCTTAAAAATACAAGTATAGGTACCTACAGTGCTGTTTAATGTACGTGTAACAAATACAAAAAGAATTTTATATAAGGTATAGGTACAATTAATTAATCAGTAATTTTGCAAACAAAAATGTTAGTAAAATAGAAAAAATATGCAAATAAAGAATTTTTTTAAATTTAAAACAAAAATAAAATCAATTTATACAGTTTTTTCTACATTGTGCTAAAAAAATTAAAATCGATATACAAAAAGGACTTCTGAGAAATGTATCCCTTTTGCAGGTATCGCTTAACTTAATTGATAAACTGATTTAATTAATTGTGTATTTACGTAAATTTATATAATGGCTGGTCATTTTCTATAGTATTATAAAACCTTACTTTTTGTAGACATTGCATGCTCTACAAGCTAATCTCCGTGAAAATTTAAATTACCATAGGTTTAGTATTCGCTTTGACTGTAAGCTACTTTTAATCCGTTCATTTTAAATTTCTGTTGTAAACTTTATTCCTTTATCTTTTTTTTAATTTTTTTATTGTGAAACACTCCAATTATGCTGCAAAAAATATTAAAAAATAAAAATTTATTTATTTAAGTTTTGAGCATGTATGTATGTACCGTACTCTAACTAGAAATAAAATTTATAACAGTTGACAAGGCATCTATCTAGAACAGCGATTCCCAACCTTTTATTCATGCTACCTCATTTACAACTCATATTAATTTCGCAACACACCCAAACTAACACAATGCAATTTATAAAAAAATCATTGTTTGAATGTAAAATGTCAAATATTTTGCAACATTCTTAACACTACAGAATAACTGAAGTATAAAAGCTCAGTTCAAAACCAGTTCAAGAAAACTTCACAAGAGCCTAGAATAAAAACCTAATCTTACCTCTTACCTAATCTTAATCATTTGAATTATTGGAAAAGCAAAACAAAACAAAAATTCGAGAGAGTTCTATAAATTACGAGTATGATAACAAAGCTTTTCAATATTTGAATTAACTTAAATTTTAACTTTAAAGCTCAAAAAATTTATATTTTAAAATTAATTAAAAAAGCTCATTAATACACTTTAAAGCTATTAATAATAAATTTTTATTAAAATAAAAATATTTTATGATGTAAATTGCAATATAAAAACATTTCGGATTTAAATCTGATTTAAAAATAAACCAAAATAATAAAAATGCTCGATAATAGTTTCCCAAATAGCCAGTAAACTTGATTATTAAAATGTGAAAATAAAATTATCTTTATAATATGACTGAATATCAATAGGGTGAGTGATTTGTGTGCTTAATTATTTTTATGCAGGAATTGAAATGCAAAAATCGATTTTTTTATTTTCATCTAACTATTACTCAACAGCAATAAATACATATACCCTACTAATTCCAATAAATAATTAGACTTATTAATCATTTTCCATTCTTGATGACTGTTTTTTGTCTGACAACATAATAATATCGATAACCTGGTCTAGTGCTAGTCTATACAGAATCTATGATGGTATATAACGCAATGGCGCTTGTTAGTATATTTAAATGAAATCGATGGCTAATATCAATGTTTTTGCATGTGGCGCATAATAGTACATCATTGATTTAATTAATAATATATGAACCAAAAGTCTGCATACTGTATACATAGTAGTTTCCTATACAATATGTATAAACATATCATAATATAGTATAGTATTATGTATTGTAGTTATATATTGAATGAAGAATGAACTATGTTAGGTACATTTATGTATGGTTAACTAACTTATGATCCTGTTTAGATTTAACCAAAATTTCTCAAAGCATACATATTTAATGCTTATAGCTATACATAACATATACCTACGTAATGTATTTGTTCACCTGCGTAATTAATTTAAGTAGGGCAAAATTATTAGGTCCAACCAAAAATCGATAGCGTAAATTATTTTTCTCAATTTATAAAACTTATTCTTTAGGTTGGAGTTAAAATAAAGGTACCTAGTTCTCTAGTTTGAACTACATAACCTTATTTTATTTTATTTTATTTATTGTTTTTATTGATATCAACAACTAGACAGTAAATTAAATAATAAGTACCTACTTAATAATTTAAAATAATACATAATACAATAATCTCGTAATAATTTCATCTACTACCGCTCATAACTTTAGGATCACTCTAAATTGCAGAGGTTTAAACACCATTTTTAATTTAATATTTGTATATGTATGTAAAAATAAATAAATATTTTTTATATAGTGGCACTAAACTTTGACTGGCCATATAGCGAATTTTCTCGTTTCTCTGAATCACAATATGATTATCGTCAATTTTAACTATTATGTAAAGCCATTATGTCAAATTACAGCAGTAATTGGTTCGAATTTCCTTCAATTGTTCTCCCGACAATTGTCCTCAAAATAAAATAAGAATAAAATTAGAATTACACTCGTCTTTTATAACATCTAGCTCAATTCTTTTACTCTATTTTACTTTCAGAAATTATTAAAATTTTGAATTTTGGAATATTCGAAAAAAATATTTTCGGCAGAGTTTTAAAATAAAGTAAAAATTTAAAAAATCATAAATTTGCCTATATGTCCTTTTTCATTAATCAGAGCAATGTTACATAAAATGTAATTTAATCTAATTGTAGGAAAACTATTAAAAATTATATTATACAAAAACACCATTCACAAATATAGAATCATCTTTTACTGAGCAGAATAGAATAGAATTTTGTGCCAAAAAAAAAAACTTCCATTTAATCTTTTGCCCATGAAAGAGAAAAATTCAAACAAAAAAATTTTACGACCACTAAAATTGCAAATAAATTGAACAAAAACACAAATAAAGTTTTGATGCCAAAAGAATAAAATTTTATCTTAGCTATGTTTGATAAATAAATTCTAGATGGTTTTTGATAGAACAAAAATTGATAATATTTTTATGGCAACTCAATATCTTAAATAAAGGGTCAGAAAGAAAAACTTCTCAATTGTTTTTTTTTTATTTTAAAATTAAACTTCATTAGCCGAAAAATCACACGATTAAAAAAAATGTTAAAAAAATTATTGCTAACCAGAACTCATTGTTCATCTTCATACCTTTCATCAGAAACATCACTGAAGGTGCATAATATGCATCACTAACATACAAGAATGTAGTTGTACATATGTACAACATAAAATAAAAAACATACTCAATGTATGTACATATATAGACATTTTGCATAAACCCAAGAGCATATTACGTATTATGTACGTACTAAAAACTAAATACTTGGCATAATAATGTACGTATAGACAACAGTTGTAGATACAATTTTAGTCTATGGGGAATAGGGGTAAATGAACATGTTATGCACGAACTAATTAATCATTAAAATGTATCTGCAAGGTGAATTAAATTAGAAATATTTTCATGTACTTGCCGTCTTAACAGTTGCGGTTTTCTTGTTAATTAGAAAAGTTGAACTTATGCTGTAAGGCACTTTCCAGAAAATTATTTAAAGTTAAAAGTATAAAGAAAAAGAGTTTTCTCCGAGCTTTATATCATTAAAATTTAAAGAAATATTCTTTATAGTCATTACGTTCTTTTTCTCATCAACTTTAGGTTTTTCGAAGATACACAAGTAGACACCTTATGTACATATTTGTTTAAAATTTAAATTTTTTTTTTTAACTTTTTTAACTTTAAGAAGGAACAAGGACATTCAGCTACGCTAATCGAACAGTTATCTACAAAAATTAATTGCTTTAACAGATGTTACTACTTTGATTTTGAATTTAAATATTTATTATCACATCAAAAGAGAGACAAACTCATACTTATATGCAATACTAAAATACTATGAAGACTTCTTAATGAATGAGTGAATATAATTTTTAGAATCTTCAAAATTGACGACCAGGAATAATGGTTCACTATTAACACCTAATTTATAAATTCAAATTTTAATGTAATATTGATCTAACTGCGAAGCTGTTTAACTGTATTAACGTGATCAATTGATACTCTTGTATACACTTTATACATAATATCAAAGATAACTCTATTTTTTCCATATTTTTCTCCATCATTATAATTGAATCAAAACATCATAAATCCATTAAAATAATTTTCTCTAGCAAACCTTGTCTTCAACCCCAAAAACCCCAACCTTCGCATCAAGTATTTAGAATTCAAATTTATTCAGCTTTACAGACGGTTAAATTTTCACCACAAAGTCAATGCCATTATATTTGTATATATATATTATATAAATGTATCTCTACCGTTCGGAATCTGACTATGTTACCTTTTACTCGTTTCAGTGGATTTCCTCCTTTTTCCACACTATTGCTTAAGATGATTGTGGTATGATGCACTTTTCCTCCAGAAAAGTTTTTTAAGTAAACAATAAGTGAATTTACAACAAAAGGTCTTGAATTTTATCCAATGTTTAATTCCATTTATTTAGATTTGTTGAAATTCTGTTGAATTGTGGTTAATTTGTTTTCCAGAAAACATGGCCATACATAAATTTAAATTATACAGCATGGTATAAACACTCTAATATATAATGATGATGATAATTATTGGTGCAAACAAGCAGCATAGACTCATTATCCATCATAGGGATATTGAACAATTCATTGGGTAAATAGCATTGTGTAATTTATCATTCTCTATATCGATTTAGTGGACACTGGCTTGGTATATAGTATTATGTACTATGTCTCCTATGTGTCTATGCATAGATTCAAATTGATGTTTGCAAAGGTTGGTAATGTAAGTGTTTCCAAACTTTATAGCGTGATACATATAATTCGACTTTCCTGTATTATTATAGACACAAATTCTTTGAAATAGTTTACCATCAATTATCTAAAAACAATTTTACGAAAAACAATTACCCAAAACACAAAATCCCGAAAAAAAATCTCTCGAAACATTATTTTCTTTGAGAAACAATATTCCGAAACACAATATCCTATGAAATGTAATCTCCCGAATAAGATTTATTCCAAAAACAATTCCCCGAAACGTTTTTCGGTTCCCAATTATCCTACAGAACGGTGAACTTTAATAAGAATATAAACACTGACTGATAGTTAGTTTTCGACCGACCCCAGAATCAACGATAGACAATTTATATTGATGAAATAAATATCTACATAGGTTCATGCAGTTAAATAAATCTTTTGTTTGTTATTTCTTGAAAATTAATTCAATTATTAGTCCAACATAGACATTTTATAAAATTTTATAAAAATTTGGGAATCACTGTTTTTATACGACCATAATACCATTATTGTTTTGTTTCTGCATTCATTTTAACGATGGACTATCAACAAAATACCCACGGAATAAAATGTAATGAATGAATTAGTTTTATCTAAAACCACAATCCGCAACAGGAATGATTTATATTTTATATTCTGGAGTTTGGGTTAGGTATATATGGAGAAGAGAGTATTGCATGCTTTTGTTAATGTACGAATATATACGGTATCCCATTCATCCTTTTAAAACCATAACGCAGATGAATATGTCAAAGGGATTGTTGTTACATTGTATAATATTGAGAACAATGTGAATACGGTAGCAAAGATTTAATTGGTTTTTTTTGTTATATTGTTTCAGGACCACCAGGACCGCCGGGCAAGCGTGGCAAAAAAGGAAAGAAAGGCGATACCGGTGATACAGGACCAGCTGTAAGTTTAACATAGACAATTTTCATTTTGATCGTCTATTTGTTAATTTGTGTTTTTTTTTTTATTTTTCAGTGGTTATGTTTTCATTATGTTTTGTTTATTTACAGGGTCCGGCTGGTCCACCGGGCAAAAATGGCTTTCCGGTATATAATTTTATTTATTTTATTTTTCATCATAATTATCACTTGATTAGTTCAATTTTAAAGTGTATTAGTAATTAGTCCATTAATATAATCTACTTATTTCACGTTAATTTTAAAGTTTAATTTTTTTTTTAATTTCATTACCTAAACAGTTATTTTTTAACATACATACATACATAATATCATTAGCATATAATTAAACAAATGTTTGGTGAATACAATATTTTTCGTAGTAGACCTTATATACAACGTCGTAAAGTATTGTATATGTATTTAAACTTAAAGCAAATCTTATTTTGAAGAAATACCTAACTATTTTTTAAATTAGCTAAGTAAATATGTTATAGTTGAATTATCAATTTTGGAGGATTTTAATATGGGAATGATAAAAATCTCAAAAAGCATATTTTAACAATAAAATTAATTATTAGCCATTTACTCGCGTGACATATAGTAGAAGTAACGTTTAGTGAGTTACAGGAACAAGTGAACTTTTTGATGTATGTATTTGAACCAAAATTTAGTTAAAAATGTCAAGTCAAGAAAAAAAACACACTTCTTTCTCTTCTATATAATTAAAATGATATTCGGCAAAACATTATTGCTTCAAAATTATCTCCTATAAGCGGACCTCCAATTTAAGATCAAAATTTAATGGTTAATGTCTATTTGGGCCTATCTTGCAGTTAAAATTTTTTAAAAATTCTATATTTTCTTATGTTTACTGTCATTGTTCAATGTCTATAAAAATTGGAACAATTATCGCCAAATTTTAACGAATCACAAAGCCAAAATTAGTTATTTATTATAATCATCTAAAATACCTATGTACTTGTACCTATACCAGTGATAATTTTAATGCAAAATTAATTCAAGTCTATATTTTCCCGATATTTTATCGAATTAAATACAGACAAAAATGCAACAAGAATTTTTCGAAATTGATACAAAAAAAAATCGACAAAGAAACAGCCGAGGTCGCCAACAATCATATCTTCGCCTTCAAATTTAAACAAACCCAAATATAATAATATAATTAAATTTACAAATTCAACTTACACTCAATCTACTTATACCTACTTAATACAATTGTATTATTCACACTTTATAACACATACATGCATAAATACCCAACTGATTCCCTTGTCTAGATCATCTACTAAGTAATATATTCTATACTAGTTATGTTTTTTTAAAGAAAAGAAAAATGGAAACACTGCTTCCACTGGTTCCAGGGACGTCTCGTGCCTTACCTATACATATAAAATTGACTAGCTATGGTAAAAATCATCTTTCTTATTAAACAAAGTAAATTAATTTAGATAAAGAAAAAATTGCATTGTCATACTGTTGGCAAATAATTGTAATTCCAATAGGCAGAAGCATGAATGTTTCAATCTAATTTTAGAAAAGAAATTTGTATACACATTACACAGTCTGAAGCATCTAAAAATCTTGATGATATATATGCATCATCCAAAATTTATAAATTCCACACAAATACATTTCACATATTAATATAGCAAATTAAAACGAATGTTTGAAATAAATCATAAAAGCTTATACATCATGCAATCATGCATATGTATGGCGTCATAAAACTATCAACTCTTCATTTATAATATTATTATAAACTAAATTTCAAATGTTTATAATACCATAAATTGTAAACTATGTTCTCACAGTTTTGAATTTAGTTCTAAACAACTAGTTAATACCTAGTGACATCTAATCTACATTTCACAATAATAATAATAGTAATAATAACACATATTATTAATTTATGTTGAATGTGATTCGCTAGAATTAGTTTATGATGTCAAAAAGAGATATGTTACAAATCCATTTATTATTATATGATCACAGCATATACTTACACAGTATTTATTCCATCACTATATTATTCTATCGATTAGTTTTCCTTATTCTCTACAATTTATTACGATAAATGACATTTTCAATCGGGATTTTCATTATTGCTTCGTTGTTATTAATTACAATATGTCTGTCATACAATATTATTCATGTGACAATCTTTTATTACAAATAACTCATTTCCTGTTTATAATCGCATTTATTTTCGCTAATAAATAACATTTTATGACTTTCTTGTTTCGTAATATATATGTACGCATATTACATTGATATTACTTTGATATACATAGACTCGCTTTGTATTATAAAATATCTTACATACTTCATCGATATAAACGATGCTTCATTTTATGTACCATGTCCGATATTTATTTTATTGATGTTAAGTTGTCGCCCAGAGCTTTGGAATATATTTTTTATTAAATATCGATTATCATTTTATAGTTTACTATATTAATGACATCGTTTTTCAATTTTTATGTGTAGGCAGCAAGAGGACCAAAGGGCGATCGAGGTTTTATGGTAAGACCACAACCAAATTAACTCTAGTATTGGTAGAATTGGCTAATTAATTGACAATATTACTAACCGTATATGTACGTATATATACGATAAAATTAAATAGTAAAGCATTTACTAACTAAAATGGGGTTGTGGTGTTACTAACAAATTTAATTTATGTGTTGGTTTTGTTTTTGTATTTAATTTATAATTTAATTTCGTCTCTATTACAAAAAAAAACGAACATTTACACAAGCAGTAAAAAATATAGTTATTTGGTAATATAATTTTTCAGCAAATTCATATATGCATATCTTCAACTACAAAAATTAACTGCGAAGTGAGAAAAAGGTTAACTCACTAAAAAATATTAAAACATAATCAGCGGCGAAGCGTGAACAATTCCACAGGGTAAACAATTTTTAATAAGAATTATATAAGAACGCGAGGACTGAATAAAATCTAATTGGATTCCAAAAACAATTTTTTTGTTTTATGATGATTTGATGAACTGGACGCTACACCTCTGATCATAACTGTTTCTTCTTTTTTTCTTTTTGAGTCTAAACCTAATTAAATTGTTAAATTAAAGTAGTTGACCTCTTCTAAAGAAAAATATTCTGGATGATTATATATGTATGTATATTCTTCCTAATCTAAAAACAAGTTCAAAAGAGAACTAAAATTTATTTCAGCTAAAATTCAAAATAATGGTACAAATGAATCAAATTTGAAGCAAAACAAATGTGTATCAGTATTCTAATTAAATTTATTAAAAGCCGTTCCACATGAGACAAATATTGGAATATTACCAAAGACCCATATACTTACCACAATGTACAAACATGAAAATCATTCAACTACCAAATTAACATTGGGATTCCCACTTTAATTTCAAAGTGGTCGCATTCGCCTATGTTTCTGTATAATATTCTACTACATATATAAGCTATAGAACATACAATTTCTCTGGACCATCCCAATTTCATTTTACTAATTTTCCAAAGTTACCAAAAATAATTTTAGTTTTCATCCAAAGTTATACATTCCCAGGAGTAACGATACACCAGCAATATACATAATTTATTCGACCCTATAAATTAATTGAAAATCTTTTGCTGTTTCCTTGTGTTGTGTATTAGAGTCAAGCCAGCCTTTTTGATGTTTCACCAAATAAAAGCAGATGAGGAGCATTTAACAATTCATAAAGTTTAAGATCTTAATCCACATAGTATAATCAATAGTATAATCTTAGGGATAATGATAGTGTATAATGAAATTTTTGGGCAATGTTATATTTTGGTATTTCCTTACTTATCCTTGTAGTAAGTGTATATGTATATGGATATGTTGCGAAGTTTTTGAATATTGGAATTATTTAACAAGTTTGTGGATCTTGGGTACAATATTGTTAATTTATTAGGTATTAAGGGAAAATCTTGTTAAAGTGTGTATTACTGATAAATGAAGATTAAAAGAAATCTTGTGTTAATATAGATAGATTAAAAATATAAATCCTTTTCCCTCGTGGAACGACAAACGATATGATGATAATAATGATACTGTAGAATTGGCAATGTTGGATATTTAAAATCGAGATTGCCGACAAAAAATCCGCCAAAGTTTCATCCTTTAATCCTTACGAACACGATAAAATATTGGAATAGAGATACATACATATATATTCATTAAAAGAAAAGATAGTTTTATATTTAAGTGGTGATATCGAACGAAATATGGAAGAGAGGGAGTGCTTATGAATTTGAGAATTTTTTTTCATTCATTCAAGTCATCATGACACAGCTATTAACGAACTACAACGAATTTGAAATTAAAAATCTAAAAGAATCGTCTCGATATATATGTAGATAGATTAACAGGCCTATTCTACGTTAAGAGCGCTAATAATCTTAAGAACAAATAATCTTAAGAAATTAAGAGCTCCTTTAAGAGCCGTTCTCTTATTTGGTATTCTAGAGTCAACTTTTTATTAGCGCTCTTAATTTGTCTCACCTCGTAGTGGTGAGTTTATAAACTGTCAATTTAAGATTGCGAATTTTAATTTTGTGAGGTTGTGTTCATGTAAATTGTAAATACATATGTAGGTACAGAAAATTACTTGTTGTTTTTGCTTGTTTTCATATCATAACAAACAAAAAATTTACATAAATTACCAATACAAATTCTTACCAGCAATTTCGGATTTTTCAGAAAAGCTTTCAATATAAACAATATAGAATTGCATTCTGTCGACTTATACATAAATTATACACAGAATTAATTGTTATTCCGGCAACTAATGTGTTAATATGAAGCACTCTGGGTGTAAAATTTCGCGATTTGAAACAATAATATACCAAAACAATATACACAAATGTCAAGTTATTAGCGCTCTTAACTGTTAAGACCGGCAAAAATGTGGCTCTTAAGTTATTAGCGCTCTTAAGTTAAGAGCCGCGTTGTGGAATACGAATTTCAGTATCTTTCAGCGCTTTTATAGTCTTAAGACGAGTTAAGATTAAAATTACGGCTTTTAGAGTCTTAACTTTTGCATAGAATATGCCTGATAGATTGTATCAATAACAAATAAAGGTTTGTGTAAAATTTCATTCAAATCGGATAAAGAAAATTTCAGAAATAGTCAAAATTCACTTTAATACTCCATAGTTACTACTGAGATCTCTTTTTTAAAGAACTAAAACTATATCCTCAAGAGAAAACAATTTATAATTTATTTTTATATCATCAATTAATTACATTAAAATCAATAGGTCCATAATTATGAACCTTGCGACTTTTCTTATATGTGATGGTAATTTTGATTTGCCAACATAACAAATCTATGAAGTTTTTCTTTTTTTTTTAATAAATGAAATATCAATTACTCAACAAAAAAATTATCAATACAGGTGTACAGACAACCAGCATAAATCCCGGCAAATTTAAAATTATAAAAAAAAAAAACGCAAAACCCCACACAATATGGAATAACAATAATGATAAAATCAATCATTGGTATTTGTTTGCCCATATTAATTCAAATTCAAAAATGATTAATGGATTTTAAATAATTTATAAATGGCCACATCCGAATGGACTTAATGAATGGAAACGTGAGTAATAATTCAATAGTCTGTGTGGTTGTTGCCAAAGATATTACTGGGCGTTTAAGTGATCGTTTAGATTTCGTATGATCACAGAGCGCTTTGCAAATTACAGGTTTTCAATGCACACACAAAAAAAACGGATTTTTTTTTTATTAAACTGATATTTCGATAGAAATTAATTTCAAGAAGATGCCTCTCTTATTATATTCATAAAATGTGTGTGATTTTCCATTCGTATAAAAATAATTAGAAAATATTCTTATACTTACTGTAAGCTCAATAATTAAAATTGAAAACTATGCCAAACGCAAAAATCAATTTATTATGAAAACCATCACCTATAATAAGTTATGTACCTATAGCGACGGAAGAGGATATTTTTCTTACCAATCATTTTGACTTATTACCATCATCAACATTATATTCATTGATTTACGCAATTTCCAATCAAATAACAACTGAGTCAAAGCCGGAAATTATCCGCAAAGAAGAGTAATTTGATTAAAGAGCATTAGGAAATTCAATTTAGGGTTGCGATGCTAATATGAAATGAACATTTTCTGTTTTATTTAAATTACGTCGGCTAATAAATAAATGAGTACTTTGAAGGAAATCGATAACAAAATTGGGGAGCTTTATTTATAAGGAAGGTAGCATTAATTGCATATTGTTTGTTTTTTGGAAAATATACATGAGGAAAAAGTTAAATTTTATACCGTGAAAGGGATGAAATTTTAAAACGTTCTATTTCAATTTGATTTGTATATGTGTAGCAATATTAGTATACCCTAATTTAAATTAAGAATGATCTCTTTTTAATGTAATATAACTTGCTTATTTACTAATTATAATTTGAAATAATTTTTTAATAAATAAACATATAATTATGGTGAATCCTAAAGCAATTCATGATAAAAGTCTTAAAATCGACCATTTGAGATAAAATTGTAATAAAACACAATTTCTGCTTTTTATTATTTCTATTTTGTAGTTCTTTTAATCATCTTCTAATCGTAATCACCTCTATTATACTTACTACATATTTCTTATTAGAAATTGATACCACCTAATACTAACCAATACATATGTATTTGTAGAGGCACACATCTAACACAATGTTATCATAAAAAAACATACTATTGGCATACAATAGAATTTTAAAATCAGTAAAATAGTTATATGTATTTTAAATAATCGTTTGGTCATTCTATAAAAAATGGCGTCAACCGAAAACTTTATTCCATCGGTTCATTTTCCTTAACTTTTTATTTTATTTAACAGACAGACCATAATTCTTCTTTTGTGCACAAAAACTTTTTCTATTATATGGAATTTTATTTTTGTTAATTAAATCAATCAACATTATCCACAAATCGATTATTATTTTTTGTTTTTTCATCGATGTCTGGTCTGATCTGGTTAAACAGTACTGTATCAGCACTTTTCCTTTGATAATTGAAGGTCAGAAATTGAAGTGAATAGTTTTTTATAGAATGACCGCAGGAATATTTTTTATATGAACAGTTTTGCTATTTTGTTTTAGAATTTAACAAGCAACATTATTGAGCCAATGTATGCGGAGTCATGATTTCATTCACGAATATTATGTACGTTAATTAACAATTGTTTTTGTTTCATTTTACAGGGTCCAATAGGATTGGATGGTCCTAAAGGTGAACCAGTAAGTATATTTACAATACAATAATACAATAATTCTCTATGACTTATGAGTTTATTGAATTTATGTAAAGTTCAAAATTTTCGGACTTTTTGACTTATCTAAGGATAAAATATAAAATTTTTCGAAATAATTATGTTTTGAAAATAAAAAATTTTTATTTTACAAATGAGACTCTTCTTTTAGTGTTTATTAAAATGAACATAAATTGATATAATCCAATAATTTTGATATTGTCAATTTTTTCAAGCAAATGAAATCAGATATTGGACAATTTTTAATCTGAATACGAACTGACGACACTTTATCTCGTGTAAAATTAATCTAAAGAACACGGATAATGTAGTTATATTACGGACAATTTAACTCACGGACATTTTATCTCACAAATAGTTTATATAACGGACAATTAATCTCACACCGAGATCTTAAACACTGCTTGTGAACATAACATAAATATTTTAATTTCACAAAAAAAACTGCTATTCAGTTAAAAAATTAATTTATTACTAATTATGTAAATTGAATATTTATCTTATTCTAGGGTCGACCGGGAGACAAAGGACAAAAAGGTGATTTGGGCAATCCAGGAATTGATGTATTTCAAACAGTCAAGGTATTTCTATTCATACAGTTAATTACAAAAAAAATTTAATATCGAAAATTAATATTACAATTATTTATTGGGTTGTTCCCTATTTTTCATGACAATAATTTTAATTAATTAAAAAAAACCAGCTATTTCGTACCCACTAGTTATTTCAATGAAATTTCCAATATTGTTCTTTAATAAAAAACAAATGCAAAAAAGTCACCATATATGTAAATTATAACCGCACACACGTTGCAAAATATATGAATTAAAAATTCCGCATATGTACCTTGTATAAGCACTTTCTGGTTGGTAATTTAATACCATAATATAAATCCTAATTCAAGAGAGAGAGAGAGAGAGAAAGAACCAAGCGCAACGTGTGCGATTGGCTAATTAGATTTACGTGTTCGATTAATTATGAGTTATTTTCGTTTCAAGTAATATACGCGATTTCTGACATGTAATTACAAAATTGTACCTAGAAATGTAAATATTTTCCTATTTTGATTAATATTTTTGATAAGCAAAATAAATTATTGTAAATTACATGGCTTTATGTTTATCAGGGATTAAAGAGATCGGTAACAACACTTAGAGGAGGCTCTTTAGGCTATGCAGAAATCGTAGCCGTTAAGGTACATGAAGTAGAAAAATCTTTATTATTGATGTTGGTTGTTGGAGGTCGGTGTTGTAGTTGTTTTTTTTTTTTTTTTTGTAGTAGAATAATTAGTCTATGTTTATACACGCCATGCTAAATTAATTATTTTGAATTTCAAATATAAAAATCCACATCGCCTATTTTATTTTTAGATTTTTTTATGGATCTAAATTCTTTTCTTTTTTTTAAGTAGTTGCGCACAATTGTAAATCCACACCGTATATTAAAATGGGGTGAACTTTTCAATTATGGTTTGTCTCTTTTACTGTAAAGGAATTGTAATCAGCCCTACAGCTATTGATGTATTTTTGTCACCTTGAACATGACACTTGAAAATTTAATTAACGTTTGCAATGATGTGAAATAATATTGGTTGCATACATATTTGGAGTATAAATTTAGTATGATTTGAATATGTTTATCCTTTATAAAGCTGAAATTATGTAAAAAAAATCAATTAAAAAATTCTTTATCCACTTTCTTCGAAATGTAATAATTGGTATCGGTATCGATATTAGCTTCACTAAATAATGAATAATAAAAAAGGGAAGATGAATATTCTATTTGTATTGATTTCAAAATTAGATCAATGAAATAACTTCGACCATCGAAGTATGGTTTTAGCAGATATGCAGGCATTCCAGAAGACTTTAAGTGCGTTTTTTCCTTCAAGTATATTTCTTCCTAAACTATGATATATGACATATTACATATATAAAGGAATGATATAAAATTAACCTTTGGATCCATACATCAAAATGTATTAACTATAACTTAAAACATAAGTATGTAGTGTAGATGGATAATCTTAGTCACATCTATTGACAAAACATGTGACTGATTAAAATTTAAAATTCACATCATTAGCTTAAAATCCTGAATGGCTTGAAAAATCGTTAACATGTATAGAAAACTAAAATGTTCTAAATATTACATCCCTAAGAAACGCTTGCATTTATCAAAACAAGACATTATTGAACAAGAATTTCTTTAAATTCCCACTTTATTTCAAATATGATGAATCTGAGCTTTATTAGAGGATAAATTAAATCAGCTTATTTATATATATTTATGTAGTTTAAAATACTACTACGTTAAATATATATAAGTATGTACTTATATATCCAAGAAACTTCACAGGACAAAAATGTTCAAATATATCATCTCTAAAATTGCTATTCAAGCATTTCTAGAGAGCAAAAGTATGTATACATTGTACATATATCGAAATGAAATTGTATTGCACTTTTTTGTATTAGAAAAAATAAAATATCGTCTTGAATTTTTTTTTTTTTTTTGTATAAGTACATATATCCTCCATGATACAAACTCATAAATTCATTATTTCAATTCAATTCCGTATGGGCGTTTCACAATTTCCTAAAGTGCCAGAGAAAAGTTCTCCCCACATCAAACCTCTGGAAAATTATTTAATATTTTCATGTATCCTTAGATGTATTTTGCATGTTTTATAGAATATTTATGTAAATTTTTTTTATTTTTTGTGGTATGGGATTTTTTTTTATTATGTACTTACTTAGATGGTTTTTGTGTTCTTTTTTTTCTTTTTCTATGTTATGTTCTGAAAAAAAGGACTTAGAAGGAGCAGGACACAATATATCAACTACTACTGTAATTCAATTGAAAGTAAGTAGTTATGTATCAGCTTTAAATATAATGGAGTTTATTGTTTTTATATAACATTTAATATTTAACGTTAATAGATACTATGTAGACCTACATACATACATTTACGTATGTATACGAGTATAATAATAAAATATAAAATGTTAATTAAATTAAATAAACCTATTATGATTTTAATTTGCATTGATTGCTGACGAAACAAATTGATAATGAGAGCTTTCCAATTATCGTATTATTTTCTACTAATTAAATTAAATATTTAAATATTGTCATAATTATTTTAATATTCATTATATACATACCTAAATGGTATGGTACAAATTAAGAAAATTAAATAAAAAATAATACTCAAATTCCGGGAACTTTAATTATCATTTTGCTTTACAATCAAATGGACATTGATTTTCAATAATTTTATATATAGCAGTGTATGTATATACAATACATATACAACATTAACATAAAATATATAATATACATATGTACAAACTAAATTATATGCATTAAAACAATATTTTAGTTTAAAATTGTGACATGTTTTGTTTGAGGGAGGAAAAACGTTCACCCAAAACGAGAAAATCAATGTTCATTTCGTATTCATTATCTGCATGCAAAAGGAAATTGCTTGATTTCAAACTTCACTATGAATTCACTATAATATAGAGTTTTCAATTAACTTAAGCGTACGTGACAAAATTATTGAAACTATATTTAATGTATAGGGTGAGCCAGGTGAACCAGGTCCACCGGGACCACCAGGACCGGTTGGTGTTGCTGGTATACCAGGTCATGACGGACGACCTGGTCCACCGGGAGAACCAGGTGTACAAGGAGCGATCGGACCAGCCGGTGAAATTGGTCCAATTGGTCCAGCTGGAACGTCTGGTCTTCCTGGGGTTAAGGTAATACTTTTGATTTCATTTATAATTAATTTTTAGGAAATAAATATATTGTTTTAACAAATTTTCCACGACAATATTTGTCACCGATGGAATATAATATCAATATTCATGTTTCTTTAAAAAAAACTGTGCTGCCACACCTAACATTTTATTAAATTAACGACAGTAAGGTACATATATTAATTGGATTTGTACAGATAAAAAATATTTTTATAGCATTTAACTTTATGACTCCCTTAATAGTAAAACTTTGTTCATTGCCATAATTTCTGCTATATTTTCTTTATTTTCCATCTAACAAGAAAGATTTAAAATTCAGCGATATACACGCTATCGGTTTTATGTTTAAGTTGGCAATAAATAACAGCTGACATTCCTCAAATAATACAGAAAAAAAACATTTATCGACTTATCGTAAACAACAAAATTTATTCGAATCGATTCAAAACCTCTTAAATTAAATTTTTTTCTTTCGGTCCTTATAAAATTCCTAATTTATTGTGCTTTTTTTTGTTAAACAAAGTTTGCATCATTTCACATTTAAATAAATTCCATTAGCACCACCATCATCCTTTTTTTTTATCCTTGATCAAAAGTGAAATGTTGCGTCGCTCTAGATAAATTATTTACGCAAAACTTTTTAATCAAATTTGAAATTACTCTTTTGAAAAATTGTCAAATATTTTAAGGGCGAAAAAGGTTAACATCGGATACAGACAGGCTAAGCGAACGACACAAACGTGAATATCTGGGAAATGTGGTATGTAGAGATGTTGAAATGGCTCAACAAAAAGATAAATTTATTCGTTTCACCTCAATGTGTCTATATATTCTAGACGCATATAAATGTAGATGAATTGTGGTGTTGCCAACATTAAACTGTCAGCATGCCCATTTAAGCACCCCCAAAATGGAATTTATATTGCAACACACACAGACACACTGTAATAATTATTAGTCAATAAATTAAGCTTTTTTTCTGGAATACACGGTGTACGGTACATGTCTTGCCTAAATGTATTACCCAAAAAAAAACATCATGTAAGGGGATTTACCTGGTGCTTTGAGTTGCGACATCAAAAACAATCTTAACTCGATGGGGAGGCGAATGAAAAGGAAAAAGAAATTTGTACTTCATTTATATATCTAATTACCCAATTTTATTTGATCTTATTTTTGGAGCACAGGTTTTTCGTTTTTCTCTTGTTTGCAAATTCAATAAAAATTACCCAGGGTAAGGCAAAAAAAAATATTAAATGGAAAAGGCCCTAATCTAAATTTTAAAATGCCCTAAAATTGGATCATTATATATTATATTCATCTAATATTGCAAATGAGGGTACATACAAATAGGACGAAGACTTTTGAAATTCTCCATATTATATAAAGGTTTTTGCTTTTTGCCTTTAAGTATTCCATTTAAGATTAAAATTTAAATTATTAATTATTTATGACAAGAAGTATTATCGCCTCTTATAATGCCGATAATAGGCCTTCCATAGCAAATGAATAATGTAAACGTATAATGTATAAAAGAGCTGGTAAATTTTTTATTGTTTGTTTGAGAGAAAAAAATTAGAAAAACATGAACCTGGTGTGCCTATACCTAGCTTGCATTCTACATGTCAAATATGAACAAAATTTTAAGGGAAACAATTATACGTTAACATAAAAAGTTCTTAAAAAAAATGTATTAAAGTAAAAATTAACCTTTAGGGAAAAATTAATTTTTATTTAAAAACATCCGGTGATGGTCCACAAAACAAATGTACTAGGTATATTTAAGATTAAATATCGATGTTAAATTATTAAAAATACAGTCAAACCTGTTTTTGGCAGTGAATAACACATAACAAAAAATTGCACAAAAAATAACACCACAAAAACAGGGTTAAAGTGTATTATGTATTGTGCCGGACATTTTTCATTTTCCACAAAAACAATTCTCATATCGCATAAAAAAAATCGCACAGAAAAAGAGTGCACAAAAACAGGTTTGACTGTATAGAGCAGCGGTTCCTAACCTTTTTTGCACCACGACCCCAATTTTATGGTGAGGATTTAATGCGACCCCATTTATGTTCTTTCATATGTACA